>JAHWXV010164926.1:0-16071 GCA_024586415.1 Phrixothrix hirtus
ATTGAACAAATTGAGCGAAACCTTAAATAAACTAAAATAATACGATCTTTTATTACAGTAACTGACCAAAATTACTCGTAATCAAAAAACAACGTTACAATGGGTAGCAGAATCTTGAGTGGAACAATTTAACCAATCCATTATCGTAAATGCCGTGATTGAGCCTTTTGAAATAATAATTTTGCACTCGATATCTGAGTTTCTTGGAGACTAACACATCTATTTTATAATCGCTACACCGTCTTCCAAGGCACTCAGATTTTTCTGTACTAAGTTTCTCTACATTTCAAGTAGATCCAAATTCCTTCATATCAATTGTCAAATGACCTCTTCCAGTTGACGGTCTACCCTATTCAATGTTTGAAATAACGGCTCCTTTCGCATTTGTGTTTAATACATTTAGTTTCAATCAATTTAAATTCCCCTCTTCAATCAACCTGCAGCAATTTTAGGGTTGCTAGCAGAACAGTCTTGAATTGTAAGAGATATTGCGCACGTAATTAGTGCTATTAGTTAAATTTTGTGAATTACTTTCTTATTTATTGAAATTATAACCTATAGAGTAAGAGTCAATATTTTGGATAATGGCACATTATTTATTTATATAATTAGGAGTCAATCTTTAGGCTTCATATTAATAAATTGTTGCTTCCTCTTTTATATGTCTATTAGGAATGATACAAAAAATACTGGTTTCGTCGATATTTTTAGTGTGCTACAAAAATCCGCAACTATTGATTCTGGAATGTTTTTAAATATAGAAACAAGTCACCTTCCCTATAGGTATGTGTTACCTTTGTGTGAATGATAACAAAAGATTCAAATTTCCATTCACGGCTTTTGTCAAAATGTAGTTGAAGGACTTATTGCTGGATATTGATAGGCTACATTCAACTATGAGCGGAACATTAAGTTTTACGATTTTTCTTTCGTTTTTAAATTTATTTTGTCGCTTATCATATTATATCACCTAAAAATATGACATTGCTATATAGTTTTTTAATTTAGAGGTGAATAAAACAGATAATAAAAGCTCTTCTTGTGAACAATCTAAAAAAAAATTGCAGCGCCAAAATCAAGATCGAAGAAGGAACTATTTCTAAATAGAAATTTAACAAAATCAAAAGAAATGGAGGAAATAGTATAATAGGCGTTATTCCAAAAAAAAACTATTAATAGTCGAAAATGGGAACTTCGTGGGGATATTCAAGATAGTATAAGTAATAATTAGTTCAAAGCAAACAAGATATTTTTAAGAAATTTTGGAAACTTGTATCATTCGATGTATAAAATGCTTGCTTGCAAACTAAAAGGAGTGAAGAGGGGTGAACCTAGCGGAAAGTTTTTTGTTGATTATTAACGTTACTGTTAATGTCGTGATTATAAAATTTGCAAAACAGAATTCATGAATCTTAGTAAACTCAAACAACCTCGTCATAAAATAAACAATATTGTAAAACAATTTTTTACTCTAAAGATGGATCAAATAGGTAAAAGTCGCAATAAAGCAAACAAAATTTCCGAAGACAGTATAAATTTTATAAAGAAACGTCGTTTCAGTCCCTGAATATCGGAGTCACGATAGTCGTGCCGAAAACATGGGAAAACTTATATAAATATCGACTTATAACAAGTCTGTCTACATAAAAACTAATACATTCCGTTGTGTGCAACTAAATATATTTCTCTTGGAAAAATGGGATAAACTAACGTAAAATGATATATTTGATAATTCAAATGCTTTTCGAGTTACGAGGGCATATTTTTATGTAATCTACTATCTATGAATAAAAACAGGGATCAGAACTTTGATAAGTTTCTGCATAACAACCTTCAAAATTTTCGCATATAGTCCAGCACTTTTTCTGAATGGTCCCGAAAATATTCATGTTCCAAAGAAAACATTTTAGCTCTAAGGTGCTTTCCTAAAATTTTAAACAAAAAAAGACCGCAGGGTGCTATATCTGGTCTATTCATTGAATGCTAGAAGCTTCAGTGAATTCAGATTTCTCGATAATGCGTTCACTTGCTCGTGCCTCATGTACCATGGAGTTGTCATGTCGGTACAAATTTTCTCTCTCTAAGAATGCGGTCACTTTTGTTGTATCGCCGTCCTTAAACTTCAGCATTGATTGTAGTGCCTTGCTGCGTGTACCAACAAAATGTCTTCTGCATTCCGCAACACAGTTGCCATCTATTTTCCACTAGAAGATGGTGTTTGTTTTGGCATTTTTTGTTCGTGCAGAACCCCTGCCAAAACGCTGCATGGACTCATGCAATGTAAGAAAACTCGAAGTTTCATCACCAGTAACAATTCGTGTAAACTTCCTTGATAAATTTCTTTACTCATAAGATTTTGTTCTGTTACAAGCAGTTTGGGGATCAAACGTGCAAACAACTTTTCGCATCTACATCAATACGCAAAAATTTTAAAACAGTTGTTTTCTATTTGCTAACAGCCATAGCCATGACGGACACTTTCACTCGCTGATCGGACAACACTAAATCTTCAATTTTCCTGATGGTTTCAACGGACCTTGTCTCAATGGGACGTCCTGATTTTGGATTTTGATCACCTCGTTTCGACTCGTTTCAGCCCAAAATTTTACGTGGGAATATGGCGGTATTTCGTCTTCAGAAACTTAATCATGCGTACATGGGTAATTTTCGGTCTATGGCCTCTAGATCTATATGGCCAATTTTCAACGTTACAAAAACTTTCAAACCCGCACAATTTAAATAATGATTGGCACAAATGTTGCGAAAATTTTACAGTTAAATATTATGCACCTAGCTTGTCATTTTGATGGATAGGTAGATTATACGAAAATACGCCCAGGTAATTGAATTTAATGTCGATAGTCTGAAATGCCGGAGTCTATTGGAATCGTTATAAATATATTAATGAAGTTGATTTTGCAATAATTAGTGGACTATTGAAATTTAAATAAGGACGTAACACGGTCGTCGTGTTGAACTAGCAATAGAAACCTGCCATTCTATCGCCAACGCCGTAAGAAAAGTGGTGTATGATTATATACGCATTCCACACACTACGGAATTAGGAATTTTATTGTCCTTTGTTCTGATCGCACACTAGGTAATCTTCCTAATGTGCAGTAGTTCAGTTAAATTGTTAGAATACATATAATACATTTACCATACTGTCTAAATACACCAAGTACGCTCATTCTTTGATTAATTAAGTGGGTACAATAAACTCGATCACGTCAATATTTTCATCTCCGACATACAATAAGCGCATCTTTATATTACGATTGCACCTGAAATTCTATTTAACGCCAACACATTGTCAGTCGAGCACACGCTCGCGTACTCGCACATAGATTTGCGCACTTCTTGCTTTAATTCTACTTTTTTCATGCTTAGTGTATGTTTAAGAAGCTCCGAGTGACTATATTAACTTTAATCTAAGCAGGAAACATATTGAGCGATTTTTCTATAAAGTAAATGATAACAATTAAATAAAATAGGTTCTCTTGATTTCGTTAGAAATGTTAGCAGTTTTCTAAATATTAAAACTTTTAAACGCAACTTAATGTATTTCAATCTATTTAGAGAATAATAATTATCTCTGCCTCTATGCCTAATATTTTACGTTGTGTAGTTATAATTAACTAATATTTTATGTCGCTGATTTTATACGTTGTTCTACATTTAGAGTAATCGTAATTATTTATAGAACGTATCTCCCCAAAGAGAATTCATTTAGATTTCTGCTAATATGGTCTCTATCTGAATCGGTTTCCTATTCCTTTAAACTTTAATATTTTCACATTATGCAGATACCCAAGGCGTTTTATGAATTTATTATTTCACAATACGGCTTCCTACAATAATGTTAT
The DNA here is from genome assembly GCA_024586415.1 of Phrixothrix hirtus. NCBI lineage: Eukaryota > Metazoa > Arthropoda > Insecta > Coleoptera > Phengodidae > Phrixothrix > Phrixothrix hirtus. Next base: position 3,867 of record JAHWXV010164926.1, read on the forward strand.
TAGCTGTAATAAGGATCCACTAAAATTACATTTGAAATGGTGAATTATAATATTTCAAATTAAATTTGACTTGTTCACAACTTAAAAAAGTTTTGAATAGATCAACGAAATCATACTCTTTATATCCTAATTATGTAAATCAACTTTTATTAGCACTATCATACAAATTCAGGCTTTTGGCGTATTTTCAAGGTAGTCACCTGATATTTATTTATCTTTTTATTTGTAGCTCGTAACCGATTCTCTAATTCTAATTTAAAATTGTCAGTTTGAAATCTTTGCTAATACTATTTGTAATATTAAGATTAAATTAAAGAATAATCAAATAATATGTCATTTGTCTATGCTAAGATGCACCGAAGAAAATAGTTATGGAATGCAGTTAAATTAGGACATCTTCTACACTTTCGTATGTAATTTAAGATACAAAACATATTAAAAGTAAATAGTCTAATTATGGAGTTAAGCGCAGCTAAAATAGAAAAGAAGAATCAATTAGTGGAGACAACCTTTGTAAAGAGCCAAAAATCTAAAACGTTGTCTAATGCTTTAAAATAATTCAATAACTGAACAAGAAGTGCTAAATCGAATCAATAAACCCGAGAAACTACATTTCTTATTTAATTATTGAGTTAACTTAAAGTCTTTCGCAACGTTCTTGATTTTTGGCTTTTGCAAAGGCTTGTTCTCCAATAATTAATAATTAATTTTTGTTTTCACGGCGCTTAACTCCGTAATGGAGTTAGATATATTTTTAGAACTGCGAACAAAGGACTATTTCATTGTGTTTTTAATATTTCTAATTTTGTTACACTGACCCCTTCTTAAAACTGTTACCTTACGTAACAATGACTTTGGACTTTACACTTGCGATGGTTCTAGCTTTGTTTGCAAATGTCGGAATCTACACTGCGATCCATACTTGCAGCCTCATTTCTTGAAAAAATGGCAGTCTACAGATTGGTGAAATTCGCTTTGGATTACAGCTATACACCAGGATCTTGAGAACAGTGCTTCGAAACACTTCTTCCAACATGTTACCTACCACGCGCCAATTAAGATGATCTAGGCCGCAGCTGGCACAAATTTATTTCCTTAGATCCCATAATGCCTTCCACAAGTCTGCATAGCATGATTTTTAATAGTATAAGGCTTCCGTCACAAGGTAGTAAATACTTCGCATACCTTGAGGTGGCTGGCTGGCTCTTGCTTCTGTAATTCTTCTACGCCACCATATCTCTGTGTAAACTTGATGTCACTAGATATTCGGACGTCTTTAGCTACATAATGGGCTAGGTACTACTCCTCTGGTACATCAAACAGATTTCTGTGTTCTTGAGTGCTACAATCTAGATTTGTGATGTCCTGAATTGGTTGACATAGATTCGATAAATGATTGTTCGCTGTATTTGACTTCCGATCCTTCTAATTCAATAGAGTTTGTCCTTTGCTCACATTCTTACTATTACGGTTCTGCACTCCTCCCAGCGTATGGGGCTAACCGCTTCATGTGTACTACTTTGGGTTTTCGTCTGGGAAAGTTCATAATTCCATAGATTACATCCATTTTTACCTTTATTACTTTATACCGACCTTCCCAAAATCTTTGCAATTTGGGAGATAGCCCTTGTCGTCACTTAGACTGATACAACCAGACTATACCATTGGGTTGAAATCTTATCGGTTTGGAACTTGCATCTTACTGGGATTTTATTCGATCACTGGAAAACTAGATGACATTGCGAACTCATGAATGGGGTTTAGTTTCCCTCAGAAGCTTTCAGCATACCCATTTCCAGAAACTTCCTCCTCTCCAGATTACCTCTGACTCCGAATCACGCGGTAGTCTAATTTTGCTCCCAAACAACACTTGAGCTGGCGTCTCTCTTGTCGTTTTGCCTACAGGTGATTGATATGCCATCAAGAATAGCCCTAAGTTCTGGCCCCAATCTTTTTGATGGCCTGAGACAAGTTTTCACAAATATTTTCCCATTGCTTGATTCATGCGTTCCATCGTTCCATCTGCCGTGAGTGAGTAGCATCCGGCAAAGACTTTGGAACAAGGCTGACTGAGAATTTCTTCCTATGTCTGAATGTAATTCAATTCCATAGGAATCCTGAAACGGCTAAAAGGTTCTTTTGCCAAAGTTTCAGTCACTGTAACTTACTATTGATCTGGTAGAGGGTATGCTTCGACCAATTTACTAAAATAGTCCATTGGAATAGAATGTATCTGTTTATTGCTTCGGTTTCTGGAGATGGACCAACTATATCAATGCCTAGCTTTTTCAAATGGGCTATTCACATTATATTGCCAAATCGGTGCTTTTCGCCTCCCAAATGGACCGGTTCCAGACGCGCATATTACACATTTACGGCACCACTCTTCATCATCCTTGCAGATTATCCAATAAAATTTTTCACTGACCTTATTCAGAGTTTTCTTTACGCCTATATGTGCTCCTGATGGATCATCATACAGCTGTCATAGAATTTCTGCTCCGCTGCTTTTCAAAATTACCAATTGCATTCGTCCATCGCTTTCACCATCGTTTTCCAGGGCTCTCTTCAAAAGGCCGTCATGAACTTGCAAGCAGTCCCACTGATACCAATACACCTTGAAAATAGTACTAAATGAGGCCACTTCCTCCCAAGCAGGCTTTTAACCTTCATTTTCCAATTTAAAATCACATTTAGGCCAGTTTCGCTTTCTTGATCTTGCTTGGCATCATCCGGTTTTCAGTCATCGTTATTTACACTAGTATGGTTGACAAGATGTTCTTGAATCTTTGATTCCAACCGAGATTAGTACTTACAATCTCCTGGAGATAGTTTTCTTGATAAATCCTTAGCATTTCTATCACTTCAACGCTGTGATCAGTTCTCAATAAGAAATTCCGTCCGTAAAGGTATTTGTAAAAGTGTTCAACCGCCATTATCATTCCAAGCAATCTTTTTCGCGTAACACAACAGGTCTTCCTATGTTTGAACAACAATTTGCCAAAATACCGCATTGCTCGTTCGTATCCGTCTTGAATTCTAGGATAAATAAGTATGGGTGCCGTTACCAGTGTTAGTTTAAGTGTTTCAAATAACTCCTGGTAGCAATTTCCTCGTAAATAATGTTGGTCTTCTCTAGTAAGTTTTGTAATTGCATTTTCGATGTCTATAAATCCACGTACAAATCAACGATAAAGCTACGTAATTTATATTTATCATTTGGTTGTGACCATTCTCGTACGGATTTAATTTTCTCTGGGTCAGTTGCCACACTTTCTTTAGAGACCACTTGACCCAAGTATTTCAATTTGTTTTGAAACAAGTTGCACTGTTTTGGACCAAGTTGTAGACGTGCATTTCGCAGTCTTTGAAACATCTCTTCGAGATTTTTCAGGTGTTCATTGAAAGCGTTTCCAATAACTATGACTTGGTCCAAGCATACTGGACGTCTTTGCCAAGACAACCCTCTCAGGATCAATTCTATTAGCCTTTCCAGGGTCGCGGGTTCATTGCACAAGTCAAAAAGTATCATAGTGAACTGCCAAAGACCAGAATCAATAGAAAATGATGTCTTTTTCCAGTGTTGAGCCTCCATGCCTACTTGCTAATATCCACTTTTCATGCCTAAAGTCGAACACCATTTGGAGCCGGAAAGCGTGTTTAAAGTGTCGTCAAGTCTGGGTAAAGCATAACTATTCTTTTTGGTCACATTATTTAAACGATAGTAATCCACACAGTATCTAATGCTATCAGCATTCTTCTTAACCAATACAACTGGAAATTTTCAAGGACTTCTGGATGGCTCTATTATCCCTTCATGGGCCATGTCCTTGATTATGTTTTCAGCTTCCTTTACTTTGGACAAAGGCAGCCTCCTAGGCCGTAGATGTATCGACACGGCATCACTGGTATTTATTTTGTGCATCACAACATTTGCTCTTCCTTTCAAACCATCTTCCGTGGGAAATATGTCGATATGTCGATACCAATGTTCTAAATACGCAGCTCTAGAAATGAAACAAATTACAAAATTATCAAAAAACTTAAAATGTCCCCGGAAGCGAAAATTTTTCTGAATAATTAAACCCACTTTAAAAAATCCTCTAGAATCAAAACAGAAAGAAAACTATGACTTACTGTTTAAAGTCAAAAAAGTTAATGCTGATCTCCGGTATAACCGGGAATGACCGATAACTAAAAATATTTTATTTGGAAATAGACGTATACCAACTTTTGAATTTTAAATTTTTATGAGACTTTCAAAATATTCTATTCTATTCGTTTTTTAAAATTAATAACCAAAAAAGTGGTATATAAAAAATGTATAAACATTAGGATTTAATACATAATTTAACAACCGTCACAAATAAACTTAAAATTTACAGGTTAGTGTTTTTTTTCTAAATATGCATGAACGAATACAAAAATTTTATTCAATACTCGTGCACTGTAACATTTCAGTGCCTCCATCTTCTTTACTGAACTGGGCTTAGTCCTCGTTCTGTAAAAATTGATCTCTGGACTAAAATATAGGGTGCGCAGCGCACTTATATTGAAAACTGCTATAACGAGCAGGTTACCTGAAAATCCATGTTTTTATTTCATGTTTATTTTATTACACCTTTTATACGTATAAGCGCTCTATAGCGATACCTGTACTTTGTAAGAATTTGCAGTATCTGTACTTTGGCAAGATTAGCAAAGAGAGGGTTGCGCCTACGATGTAATTATCATCTTAAGGACGGTTGATGGAAAATAAGGATTTATTGCGATGTAATGAATTCAATTCAATAATTGACAATCCGAAAATTTAACGGACATCGTTTAATAAAAAAGTGGGGTGTATTACCCCCTTAAAAACCGTTGGTAGCAAATAATGATCTACATAGGTATAATGTATTCAATTAAATAATTAATAATAATAATAATAAAATTTAACGGACATCGCTTAGTAAAAAAGTGGGGGTGCACTACCCTACTAAGGACGGTTGGTAGCAAATAACGATCTACATGGTATAATGCATTGAATTTACCCCGTATAAAATTTAACGAACGTCGCTTAATAAAAAAGTGGGGGTGCACTATCCTCTTAAGGACGGTAGGTGACAAATAACGATCTACATCTGTATAATGTATTCAATTCAATAATTAATAATCTGCAATAAAGTTTAACGGACGTGTATTAGTAAAAAAGTGGGCGTGAGCTACCCCTTTATGGACTATAAATGAAAAATCTAGTAGCTCCCTTAAAGAATGTCATATATAACAATATTTGGATATGTACAATACTACTTAATAAATTTTAAACATATATTCTATTATACGCAGTTACGAAGCAGTGTTGCCACATCTAAAACCGTGGCTAGAAAAACCGTAGCTGTCTTCACACCGGTTTCCTCTACTAGCATTATTTGATCATTTCGTTGATCAATGGATATCTCTTCATCATCAACTCGTATGATGTGATTCTTCAAGTGTAAGGCAAAGCTAACCTCAGATATTATATCCAAGCCCGATATAACATTGTCTTCAATATAAGTTACTTGTAGGCGATGCGTTAACTTCTTACAACCGATCTCAATATCTGTAATAATTCCACCATGAACGGTTGCACGATTTCCTGTAGCTGTACGTAATGGCAGTTGAGACGTCAATAATTTTCCATGCTCGGTTTTACTATTGTCTTTGGTGCTCCTGTATCCAGCAGGATTTGGCAATTCCTTCCTGCGATTGCCCCGTTATCCGGTTTATGTTTTAGGGATGCCATTTGAATGGCCACTTCCTTGTGTTTTATGTTACCAACGGTACTGCTGTTAGCATTTTGACATTTTTTTTGTATATGCCCTTATTGAGATTTTAAAATTTCTAATTTTATTACAATATCGATGAATCTCTTAATTTGAAAATCTAAAAAATTCTGAATTATCTATTATGTGTCTTTAATGTTGTATGAGTTAAGTCTGTTGTCTAGGAAATTGATTTCAAACCGCGGCACACTTCATCAGTAACTGTTTTATTCGGAATTATCTATTTAAAAGTTTACTTCTTCACAACGTTTTACACTGACGATATAATGTATATCCTTTTTTAAAGTATTTAGATATTTCGATCTAAACTTGAACAAATCTTTAATAATTAAACTTTTAGCTTTGTACAGTTTACCTCGCATTGACAAATCTTATAAATTAAAATTATGCTTAAAACTTTACAAAAGGTTTATTTAACCTTATAACATGTTTTCTGATGTTTGTTTACAGTTGCTTTTTGATCAGTTTTAGTTTATATCATTTTGACTTTTAACTCCTCGTACATATTTTAAACTGCATGATCTCATTTGGCATCTATTCCAAGCTAGATATTATTTAAACTTATAAATGTTTTAACTCTATAATTTATCTTGTGTACACTTACATTGCCCGTTTACATTAATAATGCCCGTAAAACTTTTATCGGAGTAAATTAAGCTTTTGAACCATTACGATTTAACTTTTCTGGGCGATACCTTAAATATAATTAAGGACCAGCGGTATATTATAAGACTTACAATATGTATTGACTAGCAAAGTTTATTATTCATGCAACCAGTTTATATCACATTAACTTCCATCATTAAAGTTTAGTAAAGTTGATCTATTGTAATAAAATTTTTAAATTACTGACACGTCCAAAACCTGTATTTACTTTTTGTGATATCCCATGGGGAAGCAAGTATTTATAATAAATAAGTTATAAGTATCTTTCTTTTTCCAATATTAGAGTCTACATTTTTAAGTTAAACGTTAAACGTAGGAAAATGTATAGAAATTATATTAAAAAGTAAAAAGGAATGTATGAATATATATTATTATGTATAAGAAAGGGTTTCTGAAAAGTAATAATTATACAAACCCAATAAATCGCTTACAAGATAAGTCCTATTCTTGAATAATTTATCATATTAAATATATATATATACACTTTCCCCTCACTTCTTTATAACAATTTTATGTTGGACTTGAAGAAAGTTTTTCGAGATTTCCGTTTAAAATAATTATTTGGTAAATTTTTAATAGCAGACTTTAGGAGAGGGCTGTTTGAAAAGGTCAACTACACAGTAGCAGTTGACAAACTTTAGCATAGAACGCCATATTATTCTTTAAATACAAAAAGTTGAGCTACTAAGCGGAAATGGTCCTAAACTCAACTTGGAAAGTACTATAACCTTAGCAATTCAAAAACTTTTTCCAACATTAAAGACAAGGCATCGTGCTTCAAGAAACTTTGAAAATAGTTTTCAAAAATAAATTATATATTATAAAAGAGCGATTAGCTTTCCTAAATTTTTTAAATATTTGTAGTCGTACTCAGTGCAACATGTGCAGCCTGGGCACTTAAATTATATTAATTCTTTTAGTCATATATATATATATATATATTTTAATTTCCAGTGATACTGCTTTTTTGTAAATTCAAATATTACTTTAAACTTCAAGGTATTGAAGTGTGCTTTTGATAAGTTGGAATATGTTTTCCTCGATCCCTTCATAAATCAACGCGGTATATCTCAAACCTAATTTCTCAATAAATTTTAGTTTGCAAAGTTTAAAACTTTAATAAGAGTCGAAAACGATTATTTATCATATCAAAAGATATCCATGTGTCCTAAAACCTCATATAGAATAACGTTTATGATCTTTTAATGGGTAAGAGGATGACATAAATAATTTCTAGCTTTACCCACAGATTATTTGACCATTTGGTTCTCAAATATCATCCCTCACTAATCAAACATGCAAATTTCATGTTATTATTATTTACATTTGATTATCCACCAAAACCAACTGGTTTTGCTATTTGTAAAAAATGGGCAAACTGAAGTACTTGCAGATGTATGGGTTTATTGCCAACTGAAATAAAATTTGAGTTCAATTATACTCATTAGAGGTTAAAATTTGTCCAGAAAAATATATTTCGTTCAGTTACGTATGTTCAAGCATAGGTTTTAAAGTTCATGTTGGGTTTTGAAATTATTAAACATCGCATGAGGAATTAATGTAATATCAGTTTTCATAAGTAACGAAAGATATTGATTATTTGTAAGTATATTATAAATAAAGCGAAAAATGACTGTAACAAAGAAGAAATTAGTATAAATTGTTTTTGTTCTTGGAAAATGGCGTAAGAATCCATTATTGCGTTCAGATTTTATGTTAAGCACTATCCCAATCAGAGGTATCCAAAGAGAAATGCATCTGCTTCATTACTGAAGAGATTTAGTAATACTAGATCTCTCGGCTTTACAAAACTGGAGCGCACTCATAGTATACTTACAGAAGAAAATCAATTATTGGTGTTGGAGTCAATACGGGAAAATCCGAAAACCGTTGTACCCCAAAATTTAACAAATTTCCGCTACACAAATTATAAAGTACAAAAATAACATCCTTATAATGTATAGCTTCATCAGAAACCGTTTGAAGAAGACTTACTTATCGTTGATGGGTACTAACAAAATTAACGGCGAAGAAAATTTTTTAGAAAATATTATGTTTTCTGATAAAGCCATATTTTATAAAACTAACTTCGTAATCAATATCTACGTAGCAAAAATTAGTTGACCTTCTTTCAAATTTATTAAACTACGTTCCTTTGAATACCTGTCGGCTCCAAAACTATGGGACTCCCGTGCCATTACAGTTCGTCAATTGATTGGTCCCCTACACCATCAGACCTTAGATGTGACATTTATTTTATGAAGATTCATGGAAAGCAAAGTTTATCAAACGCCACCAACAACTAGGAAGGCATGTATAATAGAAATGTAATATCATTTCGTTAAGCTACTCCGGAAATGTTAGACAGTGCAAATAAAGTCATGAATGATTAATTCCGTTTATGTACTTTTCAACGTGGACGACATTTCGAAATCAGATATGAACCTGCATTATAAATGATATGTATTTTTGTATTCCTATTTTTTATAGCAGTGTTACTTTGTTTAGACGGGATTCGACATCAACATCCATATATCGATTGAAAAAGAATTGAATTCTACAGGGCTTTCGTGAAAGAACTGACTAGTTTATTGTTTGAAAAGGTTCCGCTTAAAATAGAAAATTGACAAAACTAAATACATAAATATAAACTACATTAATGTAAAATATTTTAAGTATGTCCACCACCTATGCGAATAACTTGACGTAAACGTGTAAACAAATTTTGTGCTGTAAGACGAATTACTTCATTTTGAAGTTCCTCTACTGTTTGCGATCTATTTTCGTACACTCTAGCTTTAATATAACTCCATTCAAAATAGTCACACAGATTGAGATCGGAGGAATAAGGTGGCCAAGGCCACCCATTACCGTATTGCATTGGATAGCGGTTGGAAATAATGTGTTATTGAAATGATGGTGTAACAAGTCCAAAACATTATTAGCAGTATGTGGTCTTGCTCCATCTTGCTGTATAAACAACTCATTAAAATTATGACAAAGTCCTTGAATAACAGGAATAAACTCCTCTTCTAAGAGTGTAGCATAACGAGCTGCGTTTATAGTCTCATTCAGAAATATTGGTCCAATAACGTCAATGGAAGAGAGAGCACACCAAGCTGTGCATTTACTTGGATGCAGTGGTGCAGTTTCGTGAATGTTCCGATTTTATGTTCCCCATATGCGCTGGTTTTGTTTGTTGACACTCCATTCAGATAAAAATGCTCCTCGTCTGTAAACCAAAGTTGTTTATGGCATCCAACCACACCTTTCAAATTGTCTAGAATGGATCCTATTGCTTCAAATTTCCTAACCAAATTCATTATACAGTTTCTCGACGGTGGATTTAGACCGTTAAAATGTCGTGGGTAATTTCTTTGTACACTTATTACACTTTCAAGGTTGTGAAATTGCTTGACAATAAATACTCTCTGTTCTACACTGTATGTTGCCATTTTTAAAATTAATGCTGGCAAATGAAATTTAAAAATGGCCGATTACGGTGATACCAACGTACATGATGAAATCTGTATACCAAAATAAACAACAGAATTGAAAATTAGTTAGTCCATTCATGAAAGCCCTGTACATTAGCAGGTATTAAAATATATAGGATATTCTATTTGAAAAAACGCATTATACAGCTTTGAGTACCTTCTTGTTTGGGCTTCACACTTACAGCTCCCGGAAATTACATTTTATTTTAAGTAATGCTGGTATATAACCTCAAAATCGTAAATTAGTAGCTCTCTTCTTTTAAAAGGTCTATAAAATTGAGAAGAGAGTGTTCCCCTAAATAATTTTGAAAAAGTTGATTGACTCGAAAACGAATTGCTTTATACGCATAGTATGATGTAGGTACGTAAGTTAATATTTAACAATAACTACAAAAATGTAATAACATACAGGGTATTACATAAAAAAAAATGTTCGGTAGTCGCCAGACAAGTCTAAGCACTTGATGTAATTAAACATTTTAAGGATAGATCATTTAACTTATGCCACCTTTATATAAAACATTTTGTTCATAAATGAATAATACGAGGGATGCTGCTTAAGTTTTGGGATGTGATAACACCGCAGCTCGCAGGACAATTTACGTAAAAAAATTGTAAATTATGATATATCTACTCTCAAACAGCTGTAAGGGAAAGGGTGTATATAGAGCACTATATTACAGAATAATTTTAAAGTAAACAAAACGCGGAAAAAACATGAATTTAAATCGCGAACATTTTCGAGCAGAGATTTAGTTTCATTGTAGATTGAAAAAAGTGAAAAAGTGTATATAGCTGATCTGAAAATTGCTTTTGGAGATGAGACACCATCAAGAACAACTGTGTTTCGGTGGTATCAAGAATTTAAATTTGGTCGTAGTAACCTTACTGATGAAGTTCGTGGAGGTCAATCAACTACATCAAAAACAGCAGAAAAATCGATGCTGTACGAGAAATGATAAATTCAGATCATCATGTAATTTATAGAGAAATTCAGTCATCCTTTGGCATCAATATCAAATAAATTATCAAATTTTACATGAACACTTGGATGTAAAAAATTATGTTTACGATGGTTTGCCCATAATTTGATTGAGGCTCAAAAACGGGCTCGTGTCAAGTGGTGCCCAGAAACACTTGAGTAACTTAACTAAGGTACATTAAATTTGGCATACGATATTGTCAGTGGTGATGAAAGTTGGACATATGCCTATGAAGCTGAAGCAAAACAACAATCGACTGTTAAAGCGTTCAAGAATATAATTTTGGGTGTGCCGACTTTTGAGCGGAAAAAGGGTTATAAAATTGCTTTAGTCTCATGAAAAAACTTTGGAAAATATAAAGGGAAATTTTTTAAATACTATAAATCTATTTCTTTAATTCTAAGTAGGTTTCTATCCCGAAATTAAAGCAGCGGTCTTCGTGTAGGAGCTATGACAGAAAGAATCTTAATTAAGATACTCGGTATACCTGTGATCAATCTACAAATAGCAAAATAGTGTATAGTGAAAGATAAAGACTAGCTGCACCAACCCAAAAGTTATGACGACAATATTTTACCAAACAAAAGGCATGACTATAGAAAAGGTAAAGCAATAATTGAAGATTATTACCCTAACTTACAAGATATATCTTATAATTCGCAAAGATTAAGTTAGATAATCGTTCTTTTTCAGCAGAATAGTCGTCATCCCTGATCTGTTACTGTAACGGCTTAAAATCATCTATCGTTACTTGAACTGCAATATTCTACACTTTACTCACTAGAATTAACCCAATTGGACATCTGTTTATTTTTTAACATGAAATAACTTCACCGCTAAACCTAACTAGCGAAACATCGACAAGTGCCAAAAATCTGGAAACCCAAATTTTTTTAGCAATTGGAAACCACACCTTCTGTGAAAGAAGTCAATAGGAATTACATTTTCCATCACTTAATTAATTACTCTTTAAAGTATTAAGTACCCTCATAAAATCAAAATCTTGATTATAAAAACTGAAACAGTTTCGCGCGTTTTAATGTTATTATGTTACTAATATTGTAATGAAAAGGACAATGTAAAAGACTTTAAGAATTCGCGGAGTGTGAAAAACATTTAATAATTAAAATAATTAATTATATCATTATATCATTATATATATATATATATATATATATATATATATATAATAATTCGTTAAATATAGGGGATCTTAGGCTATTTATAAAATAAACTATTTATTCATTTCGCC
>JAHWXV010164979.1:0-16255 GCA_024586415.1 Phrixothrix hirtus
AATAAGTTTTAAAAAAATCGTTATAGCCGATTTTGAGAAAATCGCGAAAAACCAAAAATTCGGAAAATATCTAAAAATAACAGAAATAAAGCTGTACTTCTAGTTATTCGATTCTAACAAAATTCTTGATTTAGCATACAAAGGTAGTTAGGATCTCTATACAAATTTTTATTTATTTAGGATTATCAGTTTCATAGTTATTTTAGTCATAGTTATTGGTACGACTACTTCCGGTTACTCGTTTTACGGACATTTTTTTGAGAAGTTGTTTTCAATTATATGAAAGGGCATTAAATAACTAAGAAATACAATAAATTTTAAAAAAATCGTCATAGCCGATTTCGAGAAAATCGCGGAAAACCAAAAAATGACAAGAGTAAAGGGCACTTCCGGTTATTAGATTTTAGTGAAGTACTTATAAATGTCTCATATTTTTATATTATTAATATTTTTTTAGAATTGTGCAAATAGGAATAATGATTTTTTTAAAAATTGATTTATAAATTTGACCCTAAATAACTTCTGAAGGCATTAACCCTTTTATTGTTCTTTCAAACAATATACGATAATCTATAGTTTTCCATTTCAAATTTTTGAGTTGAAGGGCTGATGATGAAAGGATAGTTGATACATAATAAAAGGTATCTCCCTCCATTGAAAACTTGACTTGTTTTAGTAATTTTGCATATTAAATTCCAATTCCGATATGTTCAGAGTGATATTTATGTTGAGTTGCCATGAATATACTGGGTCTATCGAAAGTTTTGCACCACATGCTATAGTGGGGAAATGTGTTTGCTTTAATATTTGATACTTTAGGAGGATAAATGTCATATGTTAACCTACTTTTTGATGTCATTTTAGAATTTTTAGTAGCAGTACTTTCCAAGTAGTGACGCCACATACAATGCTTTCTAATGACAAGTTGAGTCATTGTTGGGTATCATTATATAGAAAATTTTTTCTGAATACTATAGTTTATCACAAATGAGGTGTTTGAAGGTAAATTTTAAAAAGAAGTCAGAATAAAAATATTAAATTAATAATTTTATTTCAAAACATTGAGTTTGGAAGATGTGTAGAAGATATTAAAATTGTTCGTCATTCATTTCTGGGCAATAACGAATACAATCGATGAAATTATTGACAGTGTTTCGTAACCATTGTGCAGGAATGTGTCCTATTTCATTTTGTATCCTTGCCTCTAGATATTGTATTGTCTGATTTTCTTTAAAATTCACTTTCAAAACACCTCGGTTATGATAGACTATTGTATTCAGAAAAAATTTGCTATCCAATGATACCCAACAGATGACCTACTTGCTACTACTAAACATATTACGTTCATCCCTCTAAAGTGTCAAATATTGAAATAAACGCATTTGGTGCAAGATTTTTGATAGGCCCAGTATATGGTGAAATGTGGATATAAAATAAACAAGTTTAATTTGGTTAAAATGGTTATAATTTGAGGTTGTTTTAGTTGCTTTACTTTAGTATCTGTCTATTAAATTTGAACAACAACTTACATTTATAATTTTTAACTTTTAATGTTTAGCGATAATTTTTTACAAATAATTTCAAGTTGTATGTTTAATTCCCCAGCTCAGAAATGATAATGATTTTCCCAATCGCAAACGTATGATGAGAGGAAATCCTGGGGGACGAAATGATCGTGGTGACCGAGGTGATCGTGGTGATCAGGGTGGTCCTGGTGGCCGTAGTATGAATGACCGCTTAAATGAAAGAATTTCTCAAATATCTGGTCCTACATTTGACTTGCCACAGATTAGTACTGCTGAAAAGAAGTTTACTGGTAGAAGTCGTCTGTACATCGGTAATATTGCTACTGAGATTACTGAAGAAGAAATTAACGATCTTTTCAAAAACTATGGAGAAACCAATGAATTATTTATTAATAAAGAAAAAAATTTTGGTTTTATTAGATTGGTAAGATGATTATAATAATTCTTTTTTTTTTAAATCAAAATTTAATTTCAAAGGATTTCCATGCGAGTGCTGAAAAAGCAAAAAGGGAATTGGACGGCACAGTTCTCAAAGGTAGAACACTAAAAATACGTTTTGCTCCAAATGGTTCTACCATTAAAGTTAAAAATCTAACACCATTTGTCTCTAATGAACTTCTGCATGCTGCTTTCAGTGTTTTTGGAGAAGTAAGTATTTGGTGTAACTGACTAGATATCATATTCTATTGTTTCAATATTGTAGATCGAACGATGCATAGTTATTGTGGATGATCGTGGCAAATCAACAAATGAAGGCATTGTTGAATATTCTAGAAAAGGCAGTGCTGCATTGGCCATACGCAAATGTTCAGAAAGTTGTTTTTTCCTTACTTCTTCCTTACGCCCTGTTATTGTAGAACAGTTCGAAGCTGTAGATGATACAGATGGATATTCAGAAAAAAGTATTCCTAAAAAGAATCCTGATTATAACAAAGAACGTGAAGTAGGTCCACGTTTTGCAAATCTAAATGGTTTTGAACATGAATATGGTATGCGCTGGAAACAATTACATGAATTGTACTCTCAAAAAGAGCAAGCCCTTCAAAGAGATCTTGAAATGGAAAAGGAAAAGTTGGAAGCACAAATGGAATTTACTCGTTATGAACATGAAACAGAAATGTTACGTGAGCAACTGCGTGCTCGAGAAATGGACAGAGAACGTCAAAAGCGTGAATGGGAAATGAAGGAGCGACAAGCTGAGGAATCGCGGCAACGAAATGAAGAACAAATGCGTCGTCAACAAGAAGAAATGCAAACTAGAATAATTCATCAGGAAGAAGAAATTCGTCGCCGTCAGCAGGAAAATAATCTCTTTATGCAAGCACATCAGTTGGATAATTTGCTTGATCAACAAGAGCAGGCTTTCGAAAAACCAGAACGTGGATTATTTAATTCCAACAGTAAGTATTATTTCAGTATTTTTTATTTATAGCAAAAACTTTTATTATATTTTGTATGTTATTATTCATTTAACTGTTGTGCAGTTTATGAAAGTTGCAACCACTTGGATGAATTTTTTTTAAATCTAATAGGTGGTACTCTGGAGTTCCTACATTCAAGATTGCGCTATTAGTTTTAAAAATAGTTTTTGGATTCCTTGAAATGTTTACAGGATACACAAGTCTGCTAGACAATCTTAAAATGAAAATTAAATTCTCAGTAATTATTGCTTTTTGAGAATACATGAAAGAAAGATTGTATCTATTAATGAAAAATTGTCACATTTTCTTAAGATATGTTATGATACATATGATTGCGAACATCAATAATGCAATTATTGCAATTCCATTTATTTGACAATTTTAAATTTTTCCCAATAAACCAATACTTCAAATATTGTCATAATTAGAAACAATAATGTACATAATAAAATGTTCAAGGTAACTTAATTAAAATGAACATTAACAACAAAAACCAACATCCCCGTGATTTAAATATAACAACTTGTTATTATCACAATGAATGACAAGCAACTAAATTATTTGCAAACACTAATGTAAATACTGACTTACAAAAAGGTTTGGTAACTTAAAATTGAAGAAATATTATTAGGTTATGGGTTCAACAGGAATTTCTTAAGAAAGTTTATTACAAATATTACAGTGATTGAAAACCTTTTCTTGGAAATTTTAGATATAAAGAAAAAACAATGCGTGAGAAATTTATTTAATAATGTTCTACCTGTTCATAATATTTGATCGTGCTCATATGATACATTGCATATACATATACTGGGTATATCAAAAAACAAGTCATCCCAGTAACTAGACATTTTTGTGTGAAAAATATGACAATTTAACCCAACATGTATATAGAAATATTCTTTCTTTAAAAGATACATGTTGAAATGATAGTTTAAAAATCGTTTTTCCCATTATCCATGAAAGTAATTGAGATAACAAAATGAAATTTGGTATGATTTTTTTTGTCTAATACTAAAATGGAAGTGAAAAGACAGGGGAAACATGAACTTTGCTCTACTTTTTTGTAGACATGCCAATGGGGGTTTCCTTTAAATAGGCAAATGTAAAATTCTATTTAGAAAATACTTTTACCAATTTTTCCGCAATTGCTTCATTTTTGAGTTATGTTCAATAATTTAAAGCTTTGTAATTTACAGAATTGAATTTCTCTATTAGATAGAACTAATTATAGGAAGAACTAGTTTACAACCAAATTGTAGAAAATTATGCTATTATATAGTGTATTAGAAAGTAGAAAATATTAATAAATTACAAGAAATTACTTTATCAACCTTTATTAAATAACCAAATATGAGGGTCATCTGGAGACTAGTACCGGTTTGCGGTGTATAGAATGTTGCCGAATAGAGTAACCACCGGTCAAAGTCTAATACTTTTAGTTGTGTTTGTTGTCTGTGTACAAAGTTTTGTGTTTCTAATGTTTAAGAAATTAAAAAACACCACTCACTTGTGAAGTTGGGCCTGTAATTAGATTTCTCAATGCATGAAATGTGTGACCATGTGACATTCATCATCAAATCAATGGCAAGGTCTGTTCTGTAGCAGCATCATTCTCCTCCATGCAACACCGGGTCTCACGCGACTAAAAAACAACTTATCTAACAATTTAAATGAGAAACTTTCAACCATCCACCTTAGTCTGGAGCTGGCTTCTTCAGATTTTCATCTCTTTACAAAACTTGAGAAAATTTCAAAATAATGAAGAACTGAAGAAAGCTGTAACTATTTGTTTCAATGGACTTGTAGTGGAGGACTATGAAGCTGGTATACAAAACTTGTCACATGTTAAGATAAATGCTTAAATTTGCATGGCAACTATGTAGAAAAGTAGTTTAGGATATGTACTAGGAATAAAATGTTTATTTTTTTAAATATTAATAGTTAATTTTTTATTCCCAAAGTGGTACTAGGTTCTGGACAGCCCTCATAAATACAAATAAATAAAAAAAATCACTAATAAATGTTCAATATATCCACTTTTTTCATTAACCCATTAATCTCTTCGGTCTGGTGATGCATTATGTTGCATCAGTACATTTTGTGCTATATACAGTAATAGAAACAGCTGCATCATTTAAAATGATAATTTTGAAGGTCCGGATTTAATATAGTCCACCTTGGAAAGACCAGTAGGCACCACATTCGTTATTTTCTATTGGACAACTAATGATATGCCTGACTAAAGAAATCCTCTTCAGTACAAATTTAGGTGTCTTAGTGTGTAGTTGTGCATTGTAATGGCGAAATCATCGAATAGTGATTCAGATTATGAATATGATTTCTACTGATGACGTAAGTTCTGACAAGGAGATTATAAATGAAGACGAGGACGATGAACTTGAATGCGTATAATTCGGTGATTGGAAGTTAATTCCTGATCCTTTCAATGATTGTAGAGTTTCTCTTATATATAAACGTAATTTTAATTATAAAATACATCCTGCTATTGATAAAAATGATGTGAATAGTGCATGGAATTGTTTTTAAGCTTTCATGTCGCAGAAAATTATACAACTGCTGTATAAATGCACTAACGAGCATGTCCTAATGTATTTGGAAGAAAACATAATTTGTCACTAAAATAATAATAAAATTTTAACCTCGATTTAGCTAATAATTTTTTACACCACTTCAATGTTCACAATACAACCACAACATTACCGTAACACCATTTGGAACAACTGGACCGAAGGGGTTAATACCCAAATTAATTTTTTTTTGAATTTTATGACTAAATTTATAGTGTGTAAATTTAGTTCCTTTAAACCATATTTGTAAAAAGATGTTTAGATCTGTTATACTTTTTGAAATATAAGATGTCCTATAAATAGGATGCTAGGCATTACAGTGAATTGTTTTATAATAGGTATTAAATTGAAATATCACGTGTATTGGTTTATTTATTGAAATATTTACATGTGAAGTATTAAACAAAAATGTTGAATAAAACATGCACACATTTTATTTTTTATGAAATTTTGGGAAGCACATAGTGCATAAAGTGACGTTACATTTTGAACAAAAGTTTTGATTTTCACTTCCATTTTCTAAATTAGCAGCATCATTATTTTTCCCTTTTTCTAGCATGATTCAGTTGATCATATCATAATTGTCAGTTGATATGGACATCGAATTATAACTATATGGTCGGTCCTTTGAGACACTTTTTCTATTACTAAGTTTTAAATAATAAGTAGCAATCGCTTTTTGGGAATACAAGTATATATTATACAATGTTTACAACTGCAACTGCTATGTTTATTACTCGAACCCTCTGATGGAAATAGGATGTTTTTCTAAAAGCCAATCATGATGATTAACATCTCCCATAAATTTATTAAAATTATTTATGTGGCTGTGAAAATGGTCCTCATACCTTGTTATCATCTTACTATTGTGCTTGGTTCAAAGGTCCTACAGTGTCCGAATTTGTTTCAATGGAAACATCTATTATCATGTCATTTGACAACCATGACTTCGAGATGGACATCAAACCTGTAGTTGTGAAAACCTTACGGCATCTCCACTTCTTTAGAGATCTTTATTGGATATTTTTCTATCCTATTTTTGAATTGTTCCTGTAGCTTCAAAACCTTTATGCTGCAATATAATGATTAACGCATGACTTGTAAAAAAATTACAAAAAACACACACATATAGGGGATTTAAAATCTAGTTTAACAAAATATTTGTGTAAATCGGGTTGCATATATGTATAAGCAAAAAGATTAAACTTGCATTGTGCAAAATTGGAATGTACTTCAAATAATATTTGAAATTAATGTACAGTGTGTCTCAGATTGAGTGGGATTGCATACGTAACTTTCTTATTATTGAAGATAGAGATTTGGTTAAATGGACAATATTTTGCAGCTTTAATTTCTGATTTCAAATCCTTCTGAAAAAATTCAAAATGTTGAACATGTCAGAAGTTATTTAAAATAAATGAAAAAGTGTGATTTTGTTGTATGTCAAATATCTTTGTAAATATAAGAAATACAAACAAAAGTGTAATATGAAAGTCACTGTTTTGGACAATACCCATTTAAATTTGATGTCGAACAAAACCTTAAGATGACTACTTTTATGGTACTCATATCAACTTCTTTAAGTTAAATGGGCACCATATTAGAATTTTATGTTGCCGAATAAAATTTTTTATTCTCTTTTCAAAAATATAAGATAACTTATAATTGAATAAAAAATAGCAATGAAATTATTTGTTTTAACATTTTAGTCGAGTAGGGTTACACGGATAGAAACAAAAACAAACAAAATTTATTTAATAAACAAAAGCAAACCTTAATAATTACATTAAATGCTCAAAATGCTGGCCATTGTTAGCTAAACATAGTTGACACCGTTTGACAATACTTTGAGTTACTACTTTATGTAACATATTTCGACTTCTAGCACTGCTTCGCGTAGCTCGTTAACCTTACTGTAGCTATAATTATTACCATATACTTTATTCTTTAACGTACCCTACAAAAAAAGTCCAGAGGTATTAGATCAGCTGTTCTGACCGGCCATCGAACATTGGTAGTGGTGGCACTCACTTTATTGTCAAAATGATAATTTTTAACTAATCTATCATGTTTCTTGGATTGTGGGCTGGACAGCTATCTTGTTGATACCATAACTCAATTCTGTCTGCTAAAGGTAGGTCATCTATGAATTCTTCTAATGATATTTGTAGAATTTCTAAATAACGTTGAGTAGATAAAGTGCCATTGAAGATAACGGGTCCAATTAAATAATTCTTCATCTACATTAAATCTGAATCGAACTTCATTTCGACGTGGAACTACAACATGAGGATTGTCCTGTGTCTATTGAATATTCCACAATTCGAAAAGTAACTCATCTGTCCATATTACTCGACTCGTAAAACTTATTTTCAGTACTCTTATGAATAAACCACCTACAAAATGTTATTCTGTGATCATAATCTTCTGCCTGCAAAGTTTGGGCAATACGCAACTTGTAGGGGTGAAACTTATGCCTTCTTAAAATTTGCGATGCTTTTGATTTAGATACACCAACCTGTGCTTGTATTTCTCGCGTACAAATGCCTGGGTTAGCTACAACACAAATCATTGTTATTAACTTATCATTGAAATTATAATTTTTCACTAATAAATTGTTTTCCCTGACTGTAATGGGCTTTTTTAAACTTCCATATCACTGCATAGTTTGGTTTAGTCTTTTAAACATTTTGATATTTGGTTGTTTTCTTTGCGGAAAATTTGTTAAATACGTTTGGGCAGCAAGATGGGAATTTTTATGACACTTGATAAATATGCAAAAAATATCGTAGCTTTCAGTAATTGTAAAATTCGCTATAATTTCTAATGTTTTAAATACAAATAAGTAAATAACACTACTTGAAGTATCTGCTTTTTGTGATAAACTTTGTTATTGTTTTTCATCACCTACTTACTTACATTTAAAATTAATCTCATGATGTTTTGTGATTCAAGTACGTAATACCGAGAGTCATGTTACTAGCAAAAAGTATTACAGGAATTACATAATAAAGGTTTTCTAAAATAAATTTCAACCGATTTTGTTTGTATCTGTGTAAGCTACTCGACTAAAATGTTAAACAATTAATTTTACTGGTATTCTTTATTTAATTGTAAGTTATCTTAGATCGTTGAAAAAGAGAATAAAAAATTCTATTCAGCAACATAAAATTCCAATATGGCGCCCATTTAACTTAAAGAAGTTGATACGAGTACCATGAAAGTAGTCAGTCATCTTGAATTTTTGTTTGACGTCAAATTTAAATTGGTATTGTCCAAAACAGTGACTTTCATATTAGACTTTTGTTTGCATCTCTTATATTTACAAAGATATTTGACATACAAGAAAATCACACTTTTTTGTTTTTTTTAAAATAATTTCTGACGTGTTCGACATTTTGAATTTTTTCAAATGGATTTGAAATCAGAAATTAAAGCTGCAAAATATTGCCCATTTAACCAAATCTCTATCTTCAATAATAAGAAAGTTATCCATGCAATCCCACACACTGTACATAATACGACTGAGATATTTATTAATATATAATTATTCCTAAATCAAACAATTTTCATGTTAAATTTAAAATAAGAAATTTAAAGAGAAATTTAATAATAGGGCAAACATATTTTAGTAATTAACCCTACATTACTAACCATAGTTTACTATACTGTCAATACTAACCATTATAAATTGTTTTATTTAAAAATAAAGCAAACGACTGAAACATTGTTTATTATAGTAAATGTTATAGAAGTATTGTATAATGAGTATTTTTAATAGTGAAGCATCGAAGTCATTGAAATTCAGAAAATTATAAAATTTGCCTTTTCATTGAAATAAGGGTATATTAATCTAACTTTATTCCAAATGCCTATTTTATGTAGGTTATAGCATTTCCGATTGGATTCATAGTGCAGTGCACATCAGCCGTTTTCCTTTCACGTAAAAAAAGTACAATATTTTGCAGTTTACCTGGTTTCTTTCCATATTATTTTTTATGAATAGAAAATAGCTAAGATGTTCCACACCCATGCATATTATAAATAATAATGCTATCTAATTGAAAGTTCTTTATTAGATTTACATGCAACAATTCCATTTACTTATTAAAATTTTTATTTCAATGCCATTTAAAAGTGAAACTGAAACTTTTTATTAATATACAAAGGCAGTCTTTACGTTATGTAAATACAGAACATACAACAAAATAAACCCATTACATGTTACAGCTTTTTATAAAATTTAAAAGTTAATATTCTAAATAGATGGACCAGGTTTTTTCATTAATTCATTTTATTAATTCAAACTGAATTTTTTTGTTGAATGTAAGTATCATGTCGAATTTGAATACTGCTATTTAAAATATTTTTTCACAAAATGATTAAATAATTGTCAAGTAAACCTAGCCTCTATTTGTTTTAATACACAGCGTTCTGTCAGTTTAATTCGTCGAATGAATTTGAGTATCACTTGTGCTTGTTTTAATAGTTACTGAAAAGATGATATTAGAAATATTTTTATTGTAGTTATAACAGCAAGTATAACTTGTACATATTAATTTAGAAACTAAACATATTAATACTGGAGAAAGACCATTAAAGACCATTTAAATGTTATCTACTCAATTTTGAATTGGAATCTGGTCATTTGAGATAACAAATTATTTACCTGTTTTTATATCATTGCAAAATGTTTTGAATTTATCACAATTAGATTTATTTTCATACAGAAAAAAAAACATTTAAATATTTAGACTGTGACTATAAATTATTCCTAAGTAATTTAATGATTCTTAATTGATAGTACACAGGTAATAAACTAACATAAAAATATTCAATGCTTCTTAATCACATCATTTAAGATGTTATTAACTTGGTGAAAATTCATTTCAATGTTTACGTGATCAAGAAATTTTAAATGTTAAATAACTATTATTTGTACTAAACAAAAATTAATTAAATGTTTCATATTCAATTATAGTAATAAACAATTAGACAGTTTGAAATACTACTGCATACATAAAATTGAAATCTTTTAAATGTTTCAATATTCAAATTAAATAAAACGTATATTTTAGTTACAGTATTATTAATAAATACTATATTTATTTAAACAATTTTCTTACCATGGAATTTTACCAGCATTTAAAAAATAATTCATGAACAATTCTTAATTATTTAATGCATTTTGTGAAGCTCTATTAGCTCCTTAATTTGTACAAGATCTAACGACTTCAAATAAATTTACTGTTTCAACATATTTACAATTACTTATTAATAGATAATTGTGTAATACACAACACGTTAGGTAATTAACTCATGTTTTTCTGCATTTCTATTTATTGTTCATAATAAAAGACGAAATTTATTTTCCAACGCATTTTCAATCACTTGTTTAGTATTTCAAAATCTGAACTTGAAACTGCATTGATCATTTGTTAGATTTCTTGAACCAAATGGTTTGGTGTTGGCAATAAAACAATGTGGTACAGTGGTATTTTAAATAGATTAGCATTTATCTTGAGGAAAGTTCAATATATTACGAGTATTATTTATTGCTTTATCAAATTAGATGCTATTTCCCTCCATACTTCAACTGATTGTAGCATTGTAATATTTTTAAACATTAACATAAAAATTATAATACATAACTTATTTTACCTTTAAATACTGTAATTGCAACTGCAGGTACAAATAAGGTTATTGTACTTTCATTTAATTGCCATGAGTACATTAATGATCTAAAAGAATTCACCACTGGTCAGAAACCTCAATATAAACTTTTCAATAAATTAAAGAATTAAAATATAAGAACCTAATTTGATGTCTACAGAGATACTTTCAGGAAAATGTGTATGGCCTTTGTCACTTTCAATTAATATAATTGTACAACATTATTTATAATGTAATACACTATAGTATTTTTTATACAGTTAAATGTGGCTTAAAATACCTGTAATTTACCAATTTGTAAAAATTAAGGTTAACTTGTATTGATCTTGGATTTCTTCAATTTGCCAATAAATGACGAACATACGTATTTTAATATTCAAATTATTATGTATAAAATTAAAGACAAGTAGTAAACTCTAAATGATCTCGATGTTTTTCTCTTTAAAAAATGTACTGCATAAAGTATAAAAAACATAAATAAAGGTAGAATGTTACAAATTATTTTTCAACATCGCAGGTAGGATAACATCATGTACAGTGTTCTGCATAAAATGTTAATTAGCAGTAGTTACAATAAAGTGACATCAATTTGCATTTTTTTGAATGAACAAATGTAACAAATGTTATGCTTTAGTGAGGGAGATTCTGATTGATTTTCCTGTAAAGGAATTCCATTCATATCGCTAATCTGGAACTTGTGTGAGTGTTACAAGGTTGGCATTCTAATGCCTTGTTCTAGCCATGGTCTTGTAAGTCACTCATGGAGTTTATTCAAAAATTTCTTTCTAACGATAAGTTTTTTCCCTTTTTTTGTAAATTATTATTATAAATAGTCTAGGAATTTATACAGGACCTGTTAATTATCTTATAATTTTTTCTAGACAACTTCTATTTTTACACATGTGATCAAAAGTATCAACCCCACCCTTGGCTTGATTATAATGTATAATTATTTCTGATTTTTTAGTGTCTTAAGAAATAGTCAAGCCCTTATGCATTGTAGACAATGTTAGAATGATTTTATTTTTTTTTAGTTTTATATGAGACTAGGGTTTTCCTTATGGAAACAAAACATAGAACTCCTCATGTTTATTTTTCAAATCAAGTAATTCGGGAGATATTTGACGCTTGTTATGTCCCACTGTGCCAATCATTGTTAAGTTATAAGGTGCCTTTAAGTTTTCCATTGTAACATTGTGATTACTTCCATGGACACTTGTTAATTATTTTACAAATTTACTCCAGGGTACTGAATTGGTAAATGTATGTTTTGCAAGGTAAGGATTGGCATCCAGCATGTATTTTGTCCCTACATCACAAGTCATCACGATCTTTATTTCATATTTTGATGGTTTATTCAGAATATTGTATATCCTAAAGGGATAGCAGTCTCTCAATTCTAATAACTATTCCTCATTGGCTATATAACTACCAGGTTTATAGGAAACATTACAATTTAAAATGTACTTATTCCAGATTTCGAATATGTGCAAATCTATATCGTTCTCGCCTGCGAATTTATGTAGTTTTTTCATCAATCCTAAGATTATCTAATAAAAATTCAAATTGTTTACAACCAGATTTTTTGGAATCAATCATTTCCCTAGAACTTAAATGATTGTCCTTTTGAGCACCTGAAAATATTAGGAGTCCAATAAGCGCATTTAGTTTGTCTTTAGTAGTATTGGAAACAGTAAATTTAGCGATTTTGTAATTTTTAGATTTCACTGTTATTTGAATATTGGTGTGAATCAAAACCTTTTCATAGATAGATTCATTCATTAGCCAATGAAATACACATAATGGTGTATCAGCTTTTTTAAACTGCTCTGAGTGGACATTGTACTATATGCACTATATTTCATTTTGAAATTTGTTTGCGCATGTTGGATACTACACCAATGGTCACCGTTGTTACCTCGTAAGACCCGTTTGTATATTAGTTTCCTATCTTTTAGTTCTTAAATTGTTTACCAAATTACTCTTCAAAATGTTCAGAATTGTTTTCATAGTGTGAAAAAAATTGATCATTTTGATTTTCCACTTAATTACTGTCTACAATCAAAGTTTAGTTTAGTGCTTTGTATTTTTGAGAATAGAATAACGAATGCCTTTTCTAAATCATTTTCATCATTGAGCGCTATTGTGGTCAAAATCTGTGCTTTCTACATAGGATGCATCTGATTCATATTCCAATTCAGATGGGTTGAATTCATTTTCCAAATTATCTTCAACTTCAGATCGGGTAGCTTGCATTTCGTTCGATGCTGGAATTTCATCATATGAATCGATAAGGCAATAGTACTTCTATTTCTTTTTGAGATAAGGATTTTATATCGTTCCATTGATTTCTCATTTTGTAGTTAATTCACCTCAAAAATAAAAGATTAAATTGTTCTCAGAATATAATAACGTATATGCTAATCTTTCGCAAAATATATAATACTTGTATGGTAACAGATATATGCACTGAAACAATGACTGACACAATATGCGTTATCTACTTACCCAGCTGACAAAGAAAGCTACATGAACTGTTAAAATTTTAGAAATAATAGATAGTTACCAAATGTAAATAAAACAATGGCTTCGTACATTTTACGAATGGTTAGTAATCTAGGGTTAAAAATACACATAATATAGTGTATCAAACAAGGTTATAAATAATTTAATTACATTACATTTAATTACATAACAAGCAGTAATGTATCCATAGAAAACACGAAAGGGAATAAAAAGTGAGATTGGAAGACTGAGTGAAAATTTTATATAGAATAGCGGTAAGTAGGAAAGTTGTTTAGATGAGTGAAGGCGAAAAAGAAAATTAAAAATGAGAAGAGGCTTTTTGTGAACTCTGAAAATAGATTTGAAAGAAATTGTAATGTATTGGTAATTGAGTATAAATCATCGAATGATAAAGTAGTTATGCATTCCTAAATTTATGGTACAAGGATAGATGAACGGAAAACGTTTAATGGGTATTACTTGAAATTAATGACTTGATCTTTTGAAATGACAAAGTACTGGTAATTAATCCTTTTGTGCCAGGCTTTGTTTTGTATGGTTTCTATAGGGGTTTCAGTAATCATTATGCATACCTGCAGTTCCCAGTTAGGGGACTCCCTTGTAATTTTCACATATGTGGTTCACAGTGTGGAAGGATTAAAAACATTAATTTTTTTTATGGATACAACTTGTATGAAATAAGTAGCTATAGAAAAACTGCAAAAATTAATAAAAGGATTACAAATAAACATAAATGGGAAATGAAATCGCGATGTCTAAAATTTATGTGAAAATATATGGAATTAAAGAAACAAGCAGTAAAAAAGAAAATAATTTATTGCGATTGTGGATTATTTATGTGGGGCAATTATGTTTAATTACATTATAAAACTAATTTAGGGGTTAAAAGTGACAATAAAAACGGTACAAAAGATCGAATATAATAAAGCGGAAAATAATATATAAAATTTGGGTTGCTTACCTTATTGTTGCTGGACTAGTCTCTTCGGAAAATCTTTATTCTGCTATCCAGAAATAATATCTAAGGAAAAGAAACAAGGAATTTCTGGATTTTCTAACTACTGTCGCACCAATACGATAAGCAAAATCAATGAACATTCACACACGTGTATTATTTGAGTATTCTATGAGAACTAACATAAAAATATTAAGCGTTATCGCTTTTACCACATGTGTGAAAACAATATGTGAAAATATATAATCTCAAAACTAAACTATTATACGACGGTAATTTGTTAAGACCTCAAATGAATTATAAAGAAACTAAAAATAAAAATATTCTAATAAATGAAAATTCTTATGGCATTAACAAAAACTATAGCAGTAGCTATTGATAGGGCCATTTTTAGACAATCAACCACTTGCAACAATACAGCACAACTTGCAACTAATGAACCATAAGAATTATAAGTATAGAATAAGCAAATGAAAAATTTGTTGCTGTCAACTATTGAGACACTGCTCATAGCTGAATAATGTGTACAACTTATTGCAATGACATGCCACCTGCAAACAACTAAACGACCAAGCAGTTCAATGAAAAATATCATACAGTCAATGTGTCATCAGCAGTAGTGCAATTTTATTAATAGATAAAAGTTTTTCTTCGTTACTAAAATATTTTATGTAAAGGTAAAGACACCAAAAGAGCGAGCAAGGGCAAACAAGTGAGCGAGCATTCTGTGTAATTAATTGTTTGGTCTGTATATATTCGCGAGCGAGCAAAATTGCCTGCTCATGTTTGTTGGTGTTTGAGACTAAAACGGTACTAGAAAGGAAAATCGTGTTGCTTGTTCGTTCAATGGTAACACATGTGTATATTCAAAACAAAAGGTTTTTACATTTTATTTACAACTAATGAATTAATTTTTCTTATTTAATAATTTAGCTCTAACAAAACTAGTACTTGCACATAGAATATTCTTTCGTTTTTCTATAATTGCACTTCATCATCCACATCAGAACAAATGCACATAAATTCAGATCCAATGAACACGAATTCACTTGTGGTTGCTTTTTTGGTGTATTATCACCACAAGCAAAGAAGGATGATGAGCATGAGCAAACATCAGCAAATGTTGGTTCTTGCTGCCATATTGATTGTCATATTTTTGGATTTTTTTCAATAATGGATATACAAATTATAACACTAATAATATTCTATAATATATAATTTTTCTAATTTGTATTTATAAAATCCTCAGCACCCATTTGTGTGCGATAAAATCTCAAAATGTATGCAAAATTTTATTTTGAGAGGTTAGCTATAACGTGTGTAAAAGAACTTGTCTTCTCAGAGTCACATATGGTTAACAAAACGTATGTCTCAGAATGATTTGCAAAAATGTACATGGTAACTACCAAAAGCAATTTAGTTGTTAAAAAAAAGTATGTAGTTAAAATGTCGGGACATCATTTGTGAACTACTCTTTGACAAGGCACGTTCGCTTTAAACATTTCAGGTTAAGCATTATTTGGTGCGACTGTATTTACAATAAAAAATATCAATTGCCAATAA
>JAHWXV010164994.1:0-13207 GCA_024586415.1 Phrixothrix hirtus
TAGGAAGGACTATATTCTGGGCAACTCCCAAATAAAAATATTCATTCGTTATTGACTTTTGTTGTGGCAAAGTTTTGACCTTTACTAATTTTTTTTAGGAGAACCGTTACGTTTTGACTGTTGTATAAGACTTTTTTGTTTGTATTGATGTCCTCTATCACCTGTTACAAGGACGAACACTATTTTCTTTACACGCTGTATACGAAATTTCTGTAATCACGATAGGTATATAAAAAAGGTGATGTTATTGAATTATCTGGATAATTACAATATATTAAACAATGATCAGAAATATTGTGCATGTCTACTGCACCAAAATTAATGACCATTTTATCTATTTGAGCAATTATTAAATCTATTAAAGTAATTGAATCTCGCATTATACGTGTTGGTGTTGAAATAAAGTGATGAAATCCAAATGTATCTAATAAAGATTGTAATTCCATAAGTATGGTATTATTAAATGGAAGGATGTCGATATTGAAATCACCAACACAAACGAACTTGTCTATGGTTGGTACTATCACAGATAGTGTTTTCAAATTCATTAAAAAAATGTATATACAATTTCTTGTATTCTATAAACCGTTCCAATTATTAATGTAATTTTACTAGTTTTAATTTTTACCCAAATCTGTTCAATTGCTATGGTATTGCCATTATCAACTTGAACAACATCAAATATTAATGCACTACATATATACATACCAACTCCACCACCTGTATTACTTACTCTATCCTTCCTGACGAATGAAAATCCTGGAATTTGAATAATAGCACCCACCACATCATAATGAGCAGACAGAATGAATATACTCTTTAAAGCTAGCATAGCAACTTAAAAGCGATCTTACATTTAAAAGTACAATTATAAGTAAACTAATCATAGTAGCTAAAAAAAAATAAATATTGGTTATTCTTGAACAAGTTGAATTAGCATAATTAAATCATATATCACTAAATAACACTATAAACACTTTGTAAGGAGAAATAGTAAGGTTATTGCAAAGATATAATATATTGCTATAAAGATATCTAATTGGATGTAAATTCACTATAGTATAAATGGTGAAGTGAATCATTATTAGTATAATATAAGTTGTTTACTTTAAATGGCTGTCAAACACAAAATAATTAGCAGATGTTCTTTAAAATTGTATAACACCATCTGAAGCAATTTATTTTAACAAAATAATATTGATTTATTCTGGTGGCGACATCTCTTGCATTTCATATAAACCTTCATATACCTTTAGATGATTTGCCTAACTATAATTGTTGGTTGTTAAAAATATTATTGATTTCAAAATGAACTAGGAAAGTGACCAAAAATAGCTAACAGCTGATTTTTAGGTCCTGTTAGATTTTCTTAATGTTTAATTGGTAAAGAATATACTCAGTGACACAGAAATTGTAACTCCAAGAAGGGGTTGGAATTTCCAGGTGAAATTTGGTAGGCATATTCACCTATGTTATAGTAATAAATGATCAAAGTTTGTGAGGAAATTTTTATTAGTTAAACAAAATTTTATAATAATTGTTATTAATGTGTGGTGCGGCCTCCTCTGATTTACACATTCATTTACGAGCCAAGGCATTGATTAAATAAGGTGGTTTATCTCGTCTTGGGGTCTTGCCTCCCATGCAAGTTGCAATACGTGTCTCAGGGCCTCCAAAGTCAAAGGAGGACACTGCAAATTTTGCAACCTTCTACCCACTATAAATGTTCACTGGGAGAAAGATCTGAAGATCTTGGAGGTCAAGGCAAAAAAATGAATCTGGGCCTGCTCAAAGAAGTTCAAGGAAAACCTTGCTACATGTGGACATGCATTATCTTGCTTGAATAATGGATCTTTGAGCTCTTGTAAGTATGGCAGAAGATGTGTCCCAACCACCTCCGCAATATACCGTTGATGTCATATTGCCTTGAATGAACACCAAGGGAGACCTGCTGCCATATGTAATTACACCCCAAACCATAACACCCACAGTGCAGTGTACGTGCCTCTCAACTGTAAATCAAAGATTCCGTCATTCACCCTGTGTTCTTCTGACTCTCATATGACCATCGTGCATTCCTAAACAAAACCTAGATTCGCCAATAAGACAACACAATGCCATTCAAGATTTCAATGAGATCGTTCATTACACCATTATAACCGTTGCTGATAATGTTCTGCAGTCAAAGGAAGCACAAGTTGCGGACGATATGATGTTAACCCAAAACTTCGGATTCGGCGATAAATTGTTCAAAGGGTTACAAGACGACCTTCTTTACCAAACCATTAGTCACCAACTGCCTGAGTAGACGAAAATCATTCTCTAAATATCAGTTGTCTTAAGTGACAATCTTGACGCTCATTCATTCTACTTGAAGCCCTGGTTCCTCTTTTACAATGTTCTTGGCCATCTCCAAACCATGCATGACACACTCGCATTACAGTGGACCGATTTCAGTTTACACGGTTAGCAATTTCCCCAAATGAAAAACCAGCTTTACTCTAAACAATAATTCGACCTCTGTCAAATTCGCTTAATTGATGTACTTTAGGCACGATCAAACAAACAAAACACTTTAACAAAAGAACAATAACCAAAATAATGTTAATTAACAATGAAAAAGAACAGCAAATCGTACGAAAAATACAAACCGAAAAAGTTAGCAGAAAATTATAACAATTGTCAAATATGATGTTATCACATTACCACTTGATCTCAAAAGTTAATTAATTATTATTTAATGTCAGCACAACAGATCTACCAACTTTGATTATGAAATTCCTACTCCTTCTTGGTGTTGCAATTTCTGCACCGAGTATATTTATGAAAATTTACATTCTTGTATGAAATTAATATTTTATTAGTATTAAATTAAAAGCAAATTTCTTTCCACTACGATTATTGAAAAATTAATGTTACGTGAAATGTTTTGGCATTATTAAATAAAAAAGGTTGTCATTGGATAATATAAAATATTTAAAAAACCACACAACTAATTACTTTTTAAATTGATGCAAATTTAAAATAAATAAAGTATATAACTATTTAATTACTAATATGTTGTTGATGAACTGATACGGTTTATTATTTTGAAATTTTTGTTCATGTATTTGTTTCAATAGTTTTTTCTAAGTGATGTCAGATCTAATAAAAACAACCATGTGGCATGAAAATTCCAAAGGGAGTTAGTTTGTTGGTCGGGGGTACATCTATTTTTAATTTTATCATAGGACATTTAAAACGTTTTCTATTTCCTGTAAGGTGCATTACACTCTACAAATTTTTTTGTTGACTGCATACATCCATGCACTCTACAACTCCCCGCCACTACTGCTTATAGTCAGTCACAGCCAAAATCATACATTTAAAGGAAAACTAAAGGGTCTAGCTGGAAAGAAATCTTTGAAAGAGCTTTTGTTACAATATTGGCAAGTGATACAAATACTATTAAGAGATATTTCACCTTCTACCTTTCAATTGCCCTAGAAATAATTAATAGAGTTCGTTCTTGTGGTACTATTCTTCCAATGTGTTTTTCTCGACTACTATTAGAGTTAAAAATATGAATCTAAAACAAGCTATTAGATAGTAGTTTGTATTATATTATAAATTATTTTGGTAATTTTTAAGCAACAATTGAAAAAAAAAATTAAAGAAAAGGTTTGAAAATTATGCACTTCCAGTTTCTGGAAGACACCAAGAAAATGTAGTTTATTATTAATTATGCCTACTATTACTACTAAAAATTTCACCAAAATAAAATTGGTGCAACAGTTCCAAAAAAATTCAAGATTAAATAAAAGGAAGCTATTATTATTTTTGTATCTAAATATGACTTATATAGTGCGTAATAACAATATTATGCAAAAAATATTTATTTGTCTGAAAAAGAAATACAATTAGGACCAAACAGAGCCTAAGTAGTACATAGAGCATTATTAATTTATATGAGGTTATAGTTAGTATGGTTAAGTCCTACTACGCAGTGCTACAGTGAAAATAATTGTAAAATTCAATTGTACATTGGATTGTTGTTAATCTTTGTTTATCAATAATTCATTGTGTCTGCTTAATTTGGCATCAATTTCAGTTATTATAACTTTTTTGTAAACTCCAATTTTGTGCAAATAAGTATCACAATTTTTACACGTACCTAATATTATCTTTATATGTATTGCATATAAGAACTACTCAAAGCAGTTATGTAGATACAATGAACAATCAATAAATAAAGATTAATAACAATCCAATGTACAATTGAATTTTACAGTTGTTCTCAACGCATTACAATACTAACTATAACTTCATATACTCTCTATACTACTTATGTTCCCTTTTGTCTCGATTGTATTTCTGTTTTAGACAAATAAAAAAGAATAATTTCGCATTGTTTACTATCTCTGAAAGTTACAAATTGCACTTCGCAACAAAACTTATGTGAAATGGTTGTGTGATAGTATATTGTATATCTAGGACTCAAAGTTGGGTATTTCACACAATTGTAAAGGTTGAGCCAC
Source organism: Phrixothrix hirtus (assembly GCA_024586415.1). Classification (NCBI taxonomy): domain Eukaryota; kingdom Metazoa; phylum Arthropoda; class Insecta; order Coleoptera; family Phengodidae; genus Phrixothrix; species Phrixothrix hirtus. The sequence goes on from JAHWXV010164994.1 coordinate 4,518, forward strand.
CGACTGTAGGCAATTGGCTTAAATACACAAGTTTGAAATATGCAATCAGCACGTTATACACTATACTTTTCTGCCGACCATTTATTTTTGAAAAAGATTTGGTGGCAATTTTTAAAATTGCATCATAACTTATTTCAATTAAACTTCACATTGCTCACTTAATCTGCTAGCATTTGAATAAGAGTTGCCGACTTTATTATAGCCATTTGTAACTTTCAGTGACAGTAAGATGTGTAAAGTTATTCATTTTTCATAGTGGTCAGAAAAGTGTATTTCACATGTTATGTAGTAGATTGCTGTAGTAGAGTCAGTGATACTTATTAAGTTGTTGGCAGATTAATAAACAATTTAAAGTTTAATTGACATAAGTTACTACGGAATAGGTGAGCAACTATTTTAAATTATTTGTAAAGGAAACAACTATTATTTTTAATTTCTCTATTTCCAAATAACATTTAAGCCTGTCACTAATTAGTTGTTAAGGCTGTTTAGGCAACTATGGTGCAAAAATCTTGAGTAAATTACATTTATTGCACTTACAAAGACTTTGTAAGATGTAAGGTAGTAATATCTATGTATTACATTTTGTAATTTGTTGGCAAGTGTAATTAATTTAATTTGCCAATTTTTCATTGTTCAATAGTTTGCTATAACACATTCTTAATAAAGAAGTACAACATACACTACAAAAATTGAATAATTTTCACCAAATTGCTATCATAAATAAATGGTCAATAGAATAGTATAATGTATAATACGTGTAGATTAGATATTTCACACAGATGTGTTTAAGCTATTCGCTTATGGCTCGTGGCTCAAACTTCTCATTCACGTGCAATATCCAACTTTCAGCACTAGCTAAACAATATACTATTTTAGATTATATGGTTATTACGCACTATATAGAAGTCATATTTAGATAGAAAAACGATAATGACTTCCTTTTATTTAATCTTTAATTTTTGTGGAAGTGATGCATCAATTTTATTTTGATGAAACTTTTAGTAGTAATAGCAAGCATAATTTAGTAATAAAATATACTAGGGGCATTATCCATTAAAGAAATAAATGAGTAGGTGGTCATGCGACACTTTGAAAGTCATTTTTATTCTCTATTCAATGAACATTAGTTTTTCAAATTCTGATTTCTCATGGTAGAGTTATGAATTATCAAATATATTGTTAGTTCAAACTTTAATCGCTAATAACTCTACAACTAATAATCTCAATTTAAAAATGTAATGTTCGTTCAAATGAGAATTAAAATACCTTTCAAACAACAGTATTACTGGAAACATGGTGAAAATTAGACCAACATATTACAGAAAAACTGGTCAAATCAATGCCAAGAAGATTACAAGCAGTTAAAAATGCAAATGGAGTTCTAAGTATGTTACGCTAAAAAATTTAAATCATGTGTATCATATTATTATAAGCTCATTGAAACAGCGCATGAGTTCATTTGTGTACGGTATATTGTAATTAAAATAACTGGTTAGTAGTATGTATATCTGGTATGCAGAAATGGGTAGTGAATTAATTTACATAGAAATAAAATCAATTGGTTTTGTCTTCTAGTTTGTTACAAACTCGATGGCAAATAAAGCATGGATAGACTTAATGAGTATTCAACCATGGCCGGCAAAGCTACAGTGGAGTGGGACGTGGTAAATCAATAGCTTTTGACATTGAATACCGTAAAAATATTCAAAATTGGAGTTGTGGGCGCCACTGTTCTCAATTTAATCTTTTACTGCAGAACAGGGTTAATTTATGAGAAACGCCCTGTATATATAGATGTTGGAAACTTACCTTTAGAACGGAAACAGGCACTCGTACAGTAATGTAGATACAGTAACTGGTCTAAGCTGAAAGAAATGAACATAGCATATTACAACTCCCATGTATAGGAGGAGTTTTGTCAATTTCTCAAATGTATATATTATTTTCAGTAAATAAAAACTGAAAATATTCATTTAAGTAGCACTCATTATATAAAACATTGTAGCATTAGTTTCCATTTCACAGTTTAAGAAAAATTAGCTATAAAAATGAAATTTTTGATACCACATATCTTAGTAATGATGCTTTTTGGACAAATACATATATTCCTTGAATTATTTTTGTTTATTTTTAATCTATAGATGTCTTTAAAATTTGATTAATCATTTCTTAAACACTGTTTGCTCATACAAAACCACCTTGGAAGATAGTTTATTAGATTTTTAATTATTTCAATTGACATTTTACATTTTAACTATAAAAGTTAAATATTTTTATGGTTGTAACACACTTTTTTATTTATAGATTCAACTACATTACATTCATCAAAGTATTGATCCATCAAATCTAAAATATGAGTTCACCACGTACTAGTAAGAAGACAAGGCCTCCGAGAGTAGCAAGAAGTAATCGATACAATTTGCGATCTTCTGATAGGCGTTCTTCACCTGAGAATCCACCACCTGACAAAGCTGGGAAATCTGATAAAGCTTCTGAAAAAGCTGCAAAGTCAGATAAATTTGTTAGAACTTCTGAAACCGATATCACAAGTTCAGAGGTTAGTAGTACAACTAGTACTGATATTAGTACTGTAGAAGTAATTCCTACTACTACTAGCAATTCAGAAACAGTTCCTGCAGTAATAGATACTATTGCCAATGATAGCTCCGAAGATGCCACACATGCTATTGATGAATCTGTATCTCATGCAAGTGTTGATTCTATGGAAATTGTCACTGAACTAAGCTTAGATAGTTCATCTAAGACTTCTCTTACTTCTGTTGCTATAATGCCAAATACCAATGGTGACACTGTGACTGATAACGATGATAAAACAAAAACCGATATTACTGCTGCTAGTAGTGATTTGATCACAACCTGTGAAGAAGCAAGTAATGAAGAAACAGAGAATAAGGCTGTAAGTGACATCAAAGATGAAGAATCAGAGAAAAGTTCCGAAGAGAAGCAAAACATTTGTTCTGAGTCAATGATGATTGAGAGCGAGCAAGCTGAAACATCTGGTAACACTGAAGCTGAAAAATCTACTGAATCTGAAATTGAAAAAGAATCTGCAGAAGATCCAGAAAATCAAAATAAAAAAGCCAAATTATCAGATTAAAATATATTATCAATTCATTTAAAAATATTTACTGAAAGAAACTCAAATTTGATGTTAATATATATATATGTATTAGTTATTAATTATTTAAAATATATTTTGTCTTTCTACTTTTATATTTAGACTAAGACACTATTTGTAAACAACTATTTGCATGAGATATCCTACCTTCATCCAAAGCAATTATATACGGGTATATTGTTGGTGAACTGTGTTTTTAACTTTTTATTCTAGTAGGATTACTGGTCTAAATTTATTTGAATCCATTTTTTATACAAAATTGTTGAAATTAAATAATTCAAGAGAAACCGTTTATAATATAAATAAATGTTAAATTTTTATCAAAAACTTTCAATTTCTTAATAAATTTCATCAATTTGAAAAGAGCACATTTATTTATAGTCAGGTGCACAAATACTACTTATGTAATACATATGCATTGTAATACAACAACGAATTATAAACACTCTTCTGTAAATGACTGCTTTTGAATTGTTTGTAACAATCATGCTAGCTCGGCACATATTTTAGTAATTGCAGAACGCTAGAGAAGTTTATTATGTAATAAATAAATACACGAATATTTATTTTGGTATCGAAAAGTATTTACTATATTAATTTTATTGTGGAATATCCATGTGGAAGTACAACACCAAATAATGATAAATTTTATATCATTTTTTAATTATTTTAGTAATCCGATAATACTGGCGATGTATATTTAGTAGGAAAAGTAATCTTACAAATGTATCATCAGTTGCTCGTCTTGAACGGGCAAATGAAATTTGTATAGCAAATTAATGTAATCGCCCGTGTGACACGGGTACGTGCAAAATTGCCAGTAAAGAGTGCCCATGTCATGTTTTGTGCAACTGTATTTGAGAATGTGTTGTTTTTTTCAGATTATTGAAATCATTACTTCATCATATTTTACATTCAAGGTGAACTTCAATATTGTATAGATATATGTGTATATATTTGCTAAAGATGTGGGTAAAAAAACTTGAACAGTACAACTTGTGTACTGTTCCTTTATATTTTTTCTAAAAAAACAAAATGCTACATCAGTAGTATAATATAAAAAAATCATAGGTTGGTCTTCAGTTTAATATTTGATTTAATTATTTTTATATAGCTATAAAAATATATTTATATATATGAAAGACTTAAAATGTTTAGTTACAGAATTTGAACTGTTGGAAATTGAAAAATGTGATCTACATTATTAAATCCTTGTAAAGGCAATCTATGTTATAATATTGAAATTATTTATATTTATTTAATTAAATAACTGTTTGACCAATTAAATTTTGACAGTTTCTGGATATGTATTTAATAAAATGTTTAACTCGACTTTTAAAGGAATCTCAAAACTACTGTAAAGTACTATACAGTATTTTTAAAACATTTGATCAGTTGAAATATTTAATTCATGTTTTATGTTTATTTATATCAGTTGTCTTCTGTAAATATTTATTTGTTAATATTTCTGTCAAATTTGTTAATTTAGTGTAGTGACTGTAGTAAATGTATTTATAAAATATGTTAATATTTGTAACCAAAAAGAATCCTTTGTATTAATAAAAGAAACCCTTTCACAGATATATGTATGTGTACAAAATATACAAATACAGAATATGTCCAAACTTTAAATTATCAGTAGAATTTATACACATTGTTTTATATCGATCAGATATAATTTTTGTGCCAACTATAAATTATAATTTAATAGGATATTTTGGTAAGTGTATTTAGATTAGAAATAGTAATTATCGAAATAAACAATTGAGTAATTGTAATTCAAACTTCTTTACTTTATTTATGGGATGTTTTAGAATATGCATGTCACTTAAAACTGAATTGTTTTTATAAACATGCATAAGCAACCATATTTGCAACAAAACCATAATGTATATAACTAAGTGTGGGTTAAGTAATCAATATTAAAACATGTTTAATTATATTATTACATGTAAAATATTTGATTCCAAAATTGCATCAACATGTCATATTGTTCACATTTTTCTTACATAAAAATTTATTTTATAGTCTTTGTAGCATAGTTTCCATTAGAGTTCCATATATGTTTGGATTTACATTTGACATTCAAATATGCTGAAGCTGTAAATGTGAAATTACGTAAGTGTGGAAAAAGGTTGGTAATAGAAGAGAAGATTTAAAATTGAAACATTGATTTCATATTTTATTATACATTGATTAGATTTTATTTTTAAAGTTTAAAAATTGATCTATGTTTTATTATTTAACAAGAGATTAACTCACAAATGTAAAGCAGAAAATACTTCATTTGCAGCGTTGTAAAGTTTTTCGTAGAATAAATTATGTCCACAAATTTTATTATACATATGCTTTGTAACATGCTTAATGTCAATCCAATTTTTATATACTTTGATAATTATTTAAATTTATGAATATCAATCTTGCTAAATCCACATGAATAAAGAGAAAGCTCTGTATTTAGAAAATAAGAATGTACAATATTATATAAGAAATAAATTGAATAATAATCCTATTTATCCAATTATTTGAAATTCAAAACTAAATCAGTATTACAACATTTAAGATAGGTGGTCATTAAAACACATTGCACCGTTTATTGCCTTTTATTCATAAAAGTTTGATCTTATATTTAGCACAAAATTATTTAACAATTGTGCTGTGTTGTATTGCGTTATGGTGTCTACATCCTTGCTTAGGTTTAAAATCATTGTTTACTTAAAAAATGTATTACTATAGTGTGTTTAAACCTGCAAGTGCAGTATGGGGCTTATGGGAAAACTGCATGCATGCCAAACTTATTTGTCGATAGATTACTGCACAGTTTTACAGTACTGTAAGTGATAAGTATGGTATCAGAGACAATTTCTAAATACTCAAAGTTAACTTCAATCACATTTATCGAAAATACTTATAATTACCTGACAAGACATTAGATGTATGCATTCTAAAAAGAACGATTTTTAATAAATGCAGTTAGTTTAATTTGAAAAATATTGATAAGAAACTTGCAATAAATGTGACAGTACAAGAAGGTTATGTGTTATTAAATTACATTTTACATTTAGCAACCTTCCCATGAAGGTCAAGGATAGCAGTATTTGAAAATGATTAAAGATAGTAAAAGATACATTTAGTCCACAAGAGCCCATACTGCACTTGGAAGTTTGACCGCTTTATAGTAGATTGTGGAACATTTAAGTCGGTGATCTGCTTTAAAAGTGTTTATAAAGGATACAAAAAGTTAATCAAATTATTCTAAAATAAGAGTTGAAAGGACATTTGAAAAATTGTACATCTAATTTAATTATTCCAAGTGTTTTGTATTCAAAATATGAATTTCAGAATTCAAGTAGTTTTGAGCATAGGGTAAATACCCGGTAATGTGTATATTAAAAATATTGTTAATAAATTATAAGGCAACCTGAGTGGTCTAGTAGTTATAAATGTTTTATGCTAAAACGATGCAATTTAAGTTTGACTAAGGTTGATAATTTACTCCCTAAAATGAAATACCATCTAGATGAAGGAACATCAATGTTATTTCAAATCTTCCTTACAAGGGTAATATGCTGTAGGGGTAATTGAGGCCCTCTTTCAGCCAAAAACAGGAAGTCAATAAACATTTGGCATTGCAAATTGCTCCTTGAAGGTGTAGTTATGCTATAAAGGTACTCAGAAACTGAAGACCATCATTTAACCTTTTATTAATCATCCAGATTTATCTGACATTAGTCTCACTAGGACTGTAAACGTCCATTGTTATCATTTTTTAAAATGAGTGATTATTGTGGTTTTTAAAAATATTTGACTTACCTACATTATTTATTAAGATGTTTAGCCTATTGAATAAAGTAAAAACAGTTTAAAATAAAATTTTATATAAGGAAAAAATACAAATTTAGTTAAAGGTACACACTCGCATTCCCATTACATATTAAAACTTATCATTCATAAACATACTTTCATATTCATTGTGACTAAATAATTAAATGCTTTTAGAAAATAAGTAATTATATTTAAATTCTAATCTTTAAAGCTGCTATAATATTTACATAAATATTAGATAGCTACATATTTTTATGTAAAAAAAGGCTTTGTACATAATATTTGTGTGCTATTAATCAAGTGTATTCTCTAAAAACCTTTAGAAATAACCATTTATACAATAGAAGTCATCATGAAGTAGTAATCCTGTAGAGTTAGGTAGATAAGTATCTAGAGAATCAATAATTGATTGTAAAAATTGCCTGGGGCTCCTGGTTCATGGCATTACTAAGGAAAGGCTGAAGTAGTTAATGATGCTCATTGCCTCCTTAAAGATGTGTATTAAAATGCTAAAGTAGCCCTAAGGAACTGGTCGCTTTTAAAAAGCTTGAGAGTAACTATTGGACATGAATATGCAACTTCAATTTGTGTCTTTAAATTAAAGTATGTTTAACAAGAATTCTTAGTTACTTTTCATTTGACGGAAAGTACTGTACTGTACAGTATCTTATGATTCGAGACTAACTACCAAAACTTCTTTCTCCTGCCCCTTACTTTAGCTACCGAGTAATCCCCGCGTAAATTTGACACTCAGGTTACAATTTTATGGTTATGTTTATTAATTTACATTCATATGTAATTAGTATTATTAATATCAGTCATAAAACTGTGTATTTATAATGGATACGCAAAAAACTAATTTGTTTTTTCCCACTAAAGATCTACATCTCCAAATGGGCGAAGATTTATATATTTTAAAAGTAAGCCCAGAAGATTTTGACCGAGCACAAACTAGTAAGAATTTGTTTTCAAGTTATATCCTTCAATTTGAATTAATACATGAACTTTTTAGACACCAATTTTGTACATCAACGATTTTAATTTAGTCATCATGTGTATATATAGAACTCCTCAAGCAGATATAAAAACTTTCTTGGAACATCTAGAACATACATTTGAATTTGACAATACTAATTATAATATTGTAATATGTGGAAACTCTAACATTAATATTCTCGATCAATCATATAACACTAAAAAATTCTTATCATTATTTCAATCAAATAATATTCATCCAACAATTACATCACCGACAAGAATCACTTTAAATTCTGCGACATGCATCGATAACTGTTATACAAATATTGACAGGACCGATGAAATGCGAACTTTAAACACGAAAGTTGATTTCACAGATCATAATTTACAAATTTTAACTAGGGTAAAGACATCAGTGTTTGACACTTTAAGACAAGTTTGTTATTCAAACCTTGTAAAATATTAAAGTTATTTAGGTAACATAATGTATTTTTTATCTATGGTAAAGTACTGTTGCACACACTTATTAAACACCAAATAGAATTGAAAATGAAGTTATTTTAGTGAAAAAAGTTATATAATATGAAAGGCTTACATAAAATCCAGTAATTGATATTCGATGACCCAAAAATTGATGCATGTTCACCAGTAATTGACACAATTTACACAAACAAAGTAAAAATTCAAACAGCAAGAATTTATTGTTTACAATATATTTATATCAACTTTAGTAAATAAATGAAAT
>JAHWXV010165003.1:0-17483 GCA_024586415.1 Phrixothrix hirtus
GTGGAGGTTTGGACAAATAGTTGATGTGTTTTTGTTTTTAAGCCGCGCACATTTTGATAGTATATAGATAAAGTTTTTAATTTAGAAGTTATCGCGCGACCATCATGTTTGTTTTCGAATGACACACCGTACATTTCTCAAACCACCCACGTAAATGATGGCTGGATATACAGAGTCACTTCCTATACCGTCTCTCACTCATATCTAGAATGTCTTTGCTCCGTGTTTTTGTACACCCGCCTAGCAAAGTATTTTGACAAACGCAATCGCGTTGTGCTATTATCAGAGTTACATTCGTAATTCCTTACAATTTTTCGTTGTCGTGCAGGGTGTGGCAAAACTTATTAAGCAGTTTGAAGCGGGAACTGTTCGGGCAGGCCTTGAGGTACCCAGTTGCGGCTGCTATCGTTGTACTCAGCTGTAGATCCGATTTTACTCTGTGTTCGCGCAACAACGCCGTTCCTAATGCGAGCATAATTCGTTCATGGATTAGGCGGTTGGAAGAAATCGGTAGCATACGAAGAAAGGGAACATATGAACGACGCAGATCAATAAGGACGCCGGAAAGTAAGCATCTGGTTAGAGCAGCAATTGAGCGGTCGCCACGTGATTTTGCTAAGAAGCGTGATGTTGCTTTAGGAATTTTAGACCGCAGTGTAAAGTGAATTCTTAAGATAGATTTGAAATGTAATCACTGCAAAATAATAGTGGCTCAGGAATTGAGCCAAGCAGGTTACACCATCCGTAGAAATATTTGTGAGCAAATGCTTGCACTGATTAGTCCTGGAGCTGCTTCTTTATTTAGTAACGAGGCACATTTTCATCTGAGTGGAGCTGTTAATAAACAAAATTTTAGCTACTTGATTAAAAATGAGCTCTAATTGATTTGCGAAGAACCACTTCCTTCTTTTAAACTAACTGTGTGGTGTTTTGTGTTACAATTCGGAGTAATACGCCCGTACTGTTTTGATGAGGAATATGATGTGACTGTCAATTCTGAATATTATGTGTAAATGTTGCACAATTTTTTGCAGTCCAAAATTGAAGAGATTGTTGAAGAGGAAATTGGGGGGCTTCAGCTTATATAGCACGAAATTCTCTCAAGGTTTTCAGAGAAATGTTCCTGGACATCTGGTCTCTCGCTTGGGTAATGTGGTATAGCCATCGCAGTCACCAGATTTGAATGTTTGTGATTTCTTTCTTTGGGGATATCTGAAGGAAAAAGTGTTCAAGCATCGCCCGCACACCCTACTAGAGCTAAGGAAGAGGATTATTGAGGAAATTAATGCCGTATCCCACGATATGTGTGAACGAGCTATCAAAAACTTCAGAGAACGTCTCTAGCATTATATTGATGCTACCGTCTTCCACCTGGGCGACATTATTTTTAAAACGTAATGGAAATAAAATTCAAAAATAAAAACCGCGTTTCTCTATATGCGCCTGTTAATTTTTTTATAGCTCTGCAAAACCCCTTAATCCGTTTTGCCGCACCCGTATAAGTAAAACGCTATTTAGAGCTCCAGCATGTATAAAGAGATGTTTTAGATTTTGCTAATAACTGTTATAGAGCCTAAATAATAAGCGATCATGCAGTAGTCTCTTCTTCCATTTAGTATATCCAATCTTCCACAAAATAAGAAAAATGTTACTGCGCATTTTGTATCTCTTTTCCAGTTCTTTCAGCTACGGTATATGCATTATATCTTTTGTCATTTTAAATATCTTCTACTCCTTTAAACAATTGTTCGATGCTTTTCCTTACTATTGCGAAATAGTAACGCAAAAGTCTGCGTGAAGTACCTAAAAACCCTGGTGTACTTTGAATATTAAAAACATAAGATCTTTCGAAATAGTTCTAGAACTAGCTACTTAGGTGCTTTGTTAGATTTTCAACGAGCAGTACCTCATGCAGCAAACTCTATATTTCTTCCATTATAAAGATAAATTGCATAAATGTAAGGTTGGGAAATACCCCAGGCGAGTAATAGTGTTAAATCAATTAAGACAAATCTACAAAACTTACTAGTTAAAAAAAACAGCGTTAAAATTGTTAGAATTAGTTAATAAAGAATACAGATATTTATTCTTAAATTATATCACAAATGTATATATATGTTTAAATAAGATTTATATTAAAATCAAATTAAACGTTAGGAAAACAAGTCGGCTATAAATTGGGAAATGTTTAAGTGGGCAATTTAGAGTTACAAGTGAAAAGAAATATAACTACACAGAGTGGCTAGAAGTCTGTTATGATTTTATATGTTCATAAATTTTCGTTGCCCCAAATGATTGCTTCGGTATTGCTCTGGGTAACATTTATGGCTTTTGTAGATATACAACACAAAGTATTATTTATTAAATTGTTAGAAGTCAAAGTTATTGAAAATATAACAAAGGAATGCCATATTGATTAACTTTGCTCTTTACAATGCTGATACTAAGAGCGAAAAGCATCAAAGGAATTATTAAACATCTTGGACTTAAAATAATGTCAAATCAGCAAATTGTTATTAATTAATAAGGGCATGTCAAAAAATGCTGACTCAGTTTCCAATGCATTAAATTCAAATAATATAATGGAAGGGGTATCTGACGATTAATTTTCTGAAATACTTAAGCAATAATTTGGCGAATCTCGTCGAGACTGCTAAAACCAAGTGACAGAGCTCGTGTTGTTAATGATCAGTAAAAACAGATGCAGCCGAGATTAGGGACGGTTCTTGAATATGAATTGATGTAATGGCAAGGATTACTGTCCAACTATGCTAATTGTGACCTCGATAGCTTAATTTAGATATAATGTCCTTCAGGTCCTCCAAAATTAATGATATTCTCATGTCTTGCAGTTAGATGATGGTTAGATTAGAGAGGCTATTTCGGACACGACTGTCTCGAATTAATTTACCCAACAAATTCAGTTTCCTGTCTGTAAAGCATTCATTCCCTTTCTTTTAATAATTAATTTTCAATAGATTAAACGTTGAGTTATACTGCACCCACATTTTCCATAGTTGCGCACTCTGTAAGTAACTAGAGCAAGAGTTTATTAAATATAAATTGCGTTACGAAGCACGAACGTATAGGTAAATTAAAATACCAACAGGCAATCAGCGACAAGCTATCAAATATAAAACATCACAGGTGCACGCTTGTTCAGCTCTGTGCAATCTTTCAACCGTTGAATTATTTCAAGCGAGTATGTTAATCTGGGTATTTTAGAAAATTGTGAATAAAAATAACTCTCTTATTTATAAATGATATGGTATTATGGCTGTTATCATTAATGTGTGAAGTACATTATAAGCTAGCACATGTTATTTAAATAATAAAGCTTCTCAGGTATTATATAGCTGTTATCCATCCCTTACAATAACTCTCCATATGCTGTTAAATAAAATATCCGCTATTTCCCGGAAAGTACACGATGGTATAATTGATACCTCGTGGATCATGATTATTGGTGCTACTTGATACAGGAAGCGACATTTGTCGGTTTGCTCGTCTCATCTGTCTACTAGAAACAATAGCTGTCATTACGTTTACTACAGTTTGAATTATTTATTAACAAGGGTAGTTTAAGCTGTAAAGAAAAAACTCATTATATGTTCTAAAAGCAGTAATTATCCTAAATAATTTTATCTAACAAATGAATGCGATCCATTAGGGATATTTAAAATTTCGGTTTCACTTTACAGAAATTATATACTTATAAAATATTGTAACATACCATAAATAATTGAAACTACTTTTGTTACATTAAATCAATAGCTTTGAATCATTTATTACTACTTTGTTATACTAAAATCAACAATAACAAATTAACGTAAAGCAATCTCCAATTATTAAAATTTAGTTTTAAAATAATGAGTACTAGTGTATTTAAAATAAGCATGACTTTATAAAGAATATTCATATGCAGAACCGATTTATACACGATTTTTCAAGAGTTATGCCTCGTTTGCATAGCACTGTAAAACAGTATCAAATGATAAAATAATACCATTTGATACAATTATTAACTACTTATTTAGGGAAGTTATTGGTAACTCCTTAAACTAATAGAGAAAACGATCCTGAATTTTAAAACAAACTTTTATTTATTTAAAGCAATTACCTACATACCCTTAACTACCTATACCTTGTAATCCAGTTAAAATAGACAAAAAGAATCTGGTGTGAGACAACACACGACTTTCTCTTACACATTTGAAATTTAATTTGAATTTTTTGACGTTAGTTACTTACCTATACACCTAAGTTATAAACTTCAAAAATTAATTTAAAAGCATAAATAATTCATCCATTTATAATTCCCTTTATACATGTACTAAGAGCTTTATAAGTAAATTTTGAGCTAATTTAAAGCAAAAATAATTTATAGCTTTAAATAAAAAGCAGTTAAGTATGTAAATAATGCACATAAATTATTAAAATACTATTTTATTTTATTTTGGGGATAATAATTGGAATGGTCACCCATCCAAGTTACTGGCCAGACAAAACCATGCTTAACTCTAGCGATTTTTCTCAATAACTCACTTCAACGAATTTTCTCAAAGAAACCAATTAGTTCATGTAATATATCATTACAGGCGCAAGAAACATGGCGAGCTTAAAAAAATCGTTAGAGATATATTGACCTCATACATTGATACACACGCACTCATGCACTCACGCACACACGTACGCAGGCACGTACGTACGTACGCGCGCGCAGGCACGCACGCATGCACGCACGCACGCACTCACGCACGCACACACACACACACACACACACACACATACACACAGACCAATTTCTAAAAACATGTTGTTCGGATTCAGGGGACCTGAAAACGTGTATTTCTGCTAAAAACTGGATATCGAAAATTTTGACCGAAAACATGACTATTATATTTCATATAGGTTAGAGAAAGTAAAAAGTTGTAACTTCAAAAAAATTAGCACAGAGCTGAGAATTGGTACAAATCTTAAACTCACTATTATAAAAGTGCCCACCGATCCTACTTCTGCTAAAAATTTTTTACATATTTTTCTTAAACCATATGTGTCATCGTAAAAATAGATCTGACGAAGTTTGTAGATCATGCCATTGTCTACAAAATTTGTTGAAATGCTTTTTACCCTAGAAATCACTATTACTGAGATATCGGTTTAAGATAAATATGCGAAAAACTGATATTTTTGATCTTTGACCTTGAATAAAGTTTTAGCAGAAGTAGGATCGGTGGGCACTTTTGATTTTTCATTTCTAATAGTGTACCAATTTTCAGCTCTTTGCAAATTTTTCCTAACTTAAATGTGTATTTTAACTGAACCATTAGCATAGTGATCGATGATAACGTAACCTTAACTTAAAAAAAATGTTTATTTTGGTCTACATGTCCATTTTCTATAGTACTTATTAGTGCTTTATTCAATGAGAACTTTTTTCCCTCCTGATTTTAATTTAGTTTTATAAATAGATAATAGTCTTGTGGATTTAAATTTGGCGAACAGTGGAGAGAGTCAATCAATTCCACGCTAACTTCAATTTTCTGAAGAAATCGAGGACTTATGAGCATGAGCATTGCCGCAAAAGAAAAGTATAACTTTGGAAATTTTTTCATGGCGATTCCTAACATTCCCCTTGAAGCCTAGTTATAAGGTACAATAATATGCACCCTTCACAGTTTATCAGTTTATCCTGTTCTAAGTAGTCCGACATAATTGTTCCGTCATTGTCCCAAGATACTTAATGCGAAGTCTATTCCTGCCGTTTTTGATACAGAGAGAACCAGCGTGTTCTCTTTTCTTTAATTACTATCATATTTCTGGATTGTAGTGATAAATACATGTTTTATTCATAGTTACAATGCGATCTAAAATGTCAAACAATTATCCTGAAAACAGCACCCTACGTCATTTTTAATCACATTCAGGCAATTAGGGATTCATTGTGTCGATAAGCTTCTCATGCCGAAATCATGATGCATAATGTGAAAGAATTATTCACAAGGAAAGAGTAAATTTTCAGATATGCACATAGTCACAATTTGTAAGTCTTCCAAAGTTATTTTATGAACATCAACATTTTCAGAAGTTGACACAGAAGTGGGTCCCCAACGCTGTCCTTATTTTTGATGCATATTCTTCCTTTGTTCGTCAAAGGGTTTTGCATAATATTTTCAAGTTGTTGATTTACCTTCCTCAAAATAATTAATAGTGAAAATCTTTTTGAAACAAAAGAAACGGACACCAAAGAAGCTTTTCTGCCGATGGAATCGACTTTGCCTTTTTTGGTACAGGAGGACCAGCTTCACTCCACTATTTTGGCTGTAGTTTTGTTCATGGCTTCTAGTGATGGGTGCGTGTTTCATCTGGAGTTATAAAACTACGCATATAGTCAGCTTTCCGATTCAAACTCTTCTGGAAAACTTACATTGGATGCGTTTGCGATCATCTGGAACAAATCTTTTTTATGTATAATTTGTTATATAAATATGCCACATAGCTTTTGGTAAGATACCTATGGTTCGAGTAATTCACACATTTTTACTTGCTGTTCATTCGATACCATATCATGAATTTTGCTAACGATTTCGGGTGTTGTTGAAGATGTTTGAGGTCAATTGCGGGGATCGTCTTCTATGCTTGTATGACCACGTTGAAACTCATCTGGCTTTTATAAATTATTATACTTGGACAGGTAGGTTCTTCTAATACATTTGCCATTTTAGCATAAATTTCCATTGCCTTCAAACTTTTCTTAAATAATCCAATTACAAAACACAATATGTATACGATACAAGTTGTTATTAAACTCCGTTTTTTCTATCCTATATAAAAAGTGTTGACTTGAAATCACAATTTAGTCTAACTTCACAAGACATTTACTTACAACGTAGTGAGTGATTGTGAAATTCGGAACTAAATTACATTCAAGAAAGGAGGAAAATCGTGTTTACAGCTTTTCCCAACTATGGTATACATCTTGGTATAAAAAATCGTTCCCATACTTATGCAACCCAGATAACATAGTGAATTTTGATAATCGAAAGACGTTCAAAAGTTATAAGTATCACCATTCCTATTTGTCAATTAATTCAATTTAATGTCTTTTTATCTTTAGTGAAATATATATTAATTACATAATACAGGATACAACTTTAATTTAGAGATAATACTATAGTAACGCTGACCTTGTTTCTACACTGTGTATTCACCGTTATTCATAAAAGCGTGCACGAAGTAGAACAGTATTTAGAAAGCTGAAACCATGGACAAGAACAGTATGCTGAAACGTCTTTCGGGGAAAATTGACCCTGTGTTATGCATTAGAAGAGAGCCAAGAGTAGTAGCGTATTCGGAAAACTAAATTGCAATTGTTCAGCCGCATAACGTGTATTTGGCTAAGTAACTAAATTAAGATACTTACTAAATTGTGTAACATTACGTTAACGTTTACTTATGAATGCCGCGTTCGGGTTATGAATTGATTTAATATTATATTATGATGATAATAACAAACTTTTATTTTTATTACTTTTAAAATATGATATAGAGGATTCTAATGTTTAGAAGCACTGGCATAAGGCTTGTGCTGTCCACGAGAGATTCGGGCAGACGTAAGCTAACTCTTATATTTTTTCTTGGTTTTAAAACAAGAAACGTCGTTAGAAAATGCTTGTTGAAAATTAGTAAGAAGTAATTTAAACTAGCTGTAGTAAAGTTCCAAAAACATATTGCTAACTAAATATACAGTGTAGTATTCTAATTCTCGTTTTAGAATTTATAGTGCTTGTACCTTCAGTTATATGACGTACATTGTGAATTTGGATTGATTTACTACTATAATTCATTCGGTGCTGAATTTCTGGTGAAAATTAATAAATATTCATATTCCAAAGGCAAATAGAACTACTAATAGAACTTCCAAGAAGCTCAATGCCTTAGGCCACGTTAAATTAGGGTGAAATGGTTACCTAGCAGAAGCTTGTATAGACTATAAAATTTCTACGACACAAGACGTTCTTGTAAATTAGCACATTATTATTGATTAATAAGCAATTCTATTTGAGAAATAACTGAAGAATCGAATCAATAGAATCATAACTACTTGCATTCTCTTTTATAATTTAATATCAAATTAATTTCATGAAAATGCTAAAGTGATAAGGATGAACGAAAAGCCTAGATGTTTATAAGCATTGAAACTGTCAAGGAAAAATTATTTGATGACTTCCTCATATTGGGATCATTAGTTGGCGGAGTAGAAAAGCTTTGCCTTTGTCAGGCTTTGTAGGCGTCCCGTGTTAATACTTCAATTTACCGTCGTAAGTTTACGGTAAATGCGTGGTTGTTAGCACGATGAAAAATAAATAAAATCTGTCGGAACAAACACGAGAGACAGGTTTTTTTCTCTCCGTGGCTATTAAAAGATTGTTAAGAAAATAAAGTGTCGGTTGCACGCGATTTCCACGCTTACAGATTACGAGTGTGTATAAGTTGTAATAACTCGTTGTGAGACCACTTCGATGTGGCATTAAAATAGGCATAAGTCGTACGTAATAAAGTGGTTCGTATGTGAGCGATTTTTAAAGTTTCTGGGGTGAGTGTAAAGTTTCCGTAAGAGTAAGTGTGGCGAAATTCCAGTCCTGAGAAATCAAATAATGGCTTCTGGGGAATTATATACCCTTTTCCACCCCGTTTGCAGCTTCATCGGACGTGTGAGGCCTGAGAGCGCAGGAACGTGTAAAAGTCACGACTGACGATTTTGTTGTTTTGGGTAAGCGAGTAGCCCTGTGAACCGTCGACCACGACAAAGATACTTATTGTTACATTCTTTACCTCAATATTGTTTGCCTGTAAGGGCGTATGTGGTATGTCATCGTGTATTGGCGGGAATCCGCTGTAATTTAGAATCCCGGCTATCGAATATTGTAGAGCCCAGCTTAAACCATTCCCATTTTGAGGGGAGCCTGGTAGTACATAGTTCCTGTCCGAACTATGGACGCATGCCTGTATTTACGGTGACTAGTATATTTAGAGCATAATTTTAGTTTATATTAGATTGATTAGTCTTCCCCATAACTCTTGAATTAGGCTGTATTCGAGAACCGGAGAAGTTTACTTGTAACACTGTGTCCTGTTGTTGTTTTTGTGTATGCTGAATAAGCCATTTCTTTAGACACAGATAAATAGTTAATCTCCAGTTGGACTTTCATTCTACACTTAGAATAAGTTAACTGTGATTATTTTGTATTTGAGGGGATATGTGTTAGTCAAGCTCCCCCCCCCCTCTAGCCTCGGTGTTAATTCATACTAATATTTGGGGCCGAGGTAAGAGGCAAATCCGGGTCAACGCAGTTATAGGTCACGGAACCGTTTTTCCCTGTTCCAAAGGACAGTTCGATTTATTATACGGCCAAGAAGGAGCAGTGCCGCCCACTGCCCCAACCTTCAAACCTTGTACGTATTTCCAGCGTTTTTCCCTTAGATCGTGGACGTGGTGGTGAAATTTGTCGTGGACTCTCCTCCTCCGAGAAACTAGCAAGACACTAGCGCCGTCTTCTAGCGTAGCGCCGTCTTCTAGCGTAGCGCCAGCTGCGCTTGTGACACCTTGTTCTATTTAACTATCACAATTCTATTTTCAGTTGTTACTTTCAGAATCCTTATGTTACAACAAAACATCAACGCTTAAGAATTTATGAATTCGGCGGGTGGATGCCAGATATCAAGCGGACATAATTACTGTTGACGTATGACAAAAGAGAATTATCGTAGAAATACTTTATTCTGTTAACTACATTATAAAATATAAAATATCAATCCTTGTGAATATTAGTTCAAATTTTTGTAAAGAGAACCTTTATTAAATTTGTTATCTGTTATTATTGTTCTTTTTCCTAGAATCAGTACAAGGTCGGACAAATAAATGGCAGTAGAAAAAAGGTAAATCCGAATGATGCAGTCTTACTTATTAAACATATTATTTAAGGTCTGAATTTGTATTGACACAAATTTCGGCGTCCATTATAAATAAAACTCAATGATTCTCGTTGTGCGTTGTCACAGGCTAAACTGACAACAACGCATGTGGCAAATAATCATGAGTGTTTAACCACAACCGGCTAAGCTACGGTGAAACGAGATGTGGTTCGTCGATACTTGTGAGGCTAAACACTGTAAAATCAATACAAAATCGGTAAAAGGTGGGCGCCATTGTTTTCAAGCCGAAACTGCCACCAGGCGATTTTGCGAAGCACCCTGTGTATTACGATGTTAGTGATCTACCTTAAAAGTGGAGACAGATACTTTAATGGTACTGAAGATACGGGATCAAAAGCTGAAAGGAATATACTAATGCTAAAAGTGCCACTTATTTATGATCGCTCTGTATGTCGTGGAGTGCTGACTTTATTATAAAATCGGGGGTGCAGCTCCCTTTTTTGTGAATAACTGACCCAGATTTTTATCTAACAGTAATTAAATGAAAGATGAACTGAGACCATTGATACACCCTGTATATTGAAGGCGAAGTAAATTGTCTATAAGAATTTCAAATTTAATTAACGCGGCACAAGACTCAAAATATGCCGTACTTGACATAAAATTATTTAAAAATCCTGAAGGCAATTTAGGCTAGAATTAACGTTTTAAATTTTACGTGAAACAAATGCTTTCTTATTTACTTTACAGAATAACAACTTCTGGATCAAAATTAAATTCTCTAGACGCACACTGAATAGTTATAGTATTAGGCAAAATGATGTTTGAAATAAATAAAAGAACTAGTTGAGCACAAGACACATTACATTGTTTTAAAACTCACTGTTTCACTAAAACACAAATAGTATTAAAATTCAAAGATAATTCACTACTCGCTAAAATTATTGAAAAATAATTTTTAAAATTAGCCAATGCATTCGTGGTTCGTGTTTACTAGAACAACTAAATTGAAGATGGGCCTAAAATCCCTTTAAAGAGCAAACCTTAATTGCTTTGACGACAATTACAGTACACAAATATCATATATATATACAGACAAAAGAAATCAAGTGTATAAGGATACCCCGTATGCTAGCTTTCATAAAATCAAATTGTTTCTTACAAAATACCAGTTTAAACTACTATACTAATATAATTGATAAACTGAATTTATATTACACAACAAAACATTTATTAAAACGGCCGACAATTAGAGTACAAGAAAACTCATTTGTTTCGGCTCAAAAGAATTATAGTAACTTTTCTTCAATTCCTTTGGCTTGATAATAAAATAAATCGGGAACTAACGCCCCTTATTAAAGTTTGCTATTACTCGAAACTTAAATTTTAGCAGCAATTACTTATGCATACGATAAGATCGCCTAACACTCAGATTTTCAAAGGTGAAATAATTGAATTTTCACTTACAGGTGTGATGGTTTGCGTTTAGTTGTTAGAAGCGGAAGCCGTCCCTTTTATTACTTCATAAAATTAAAGACCAAGCAGGTGAATACTGGCGATGGGTTTTACTGCCTTGTTTTTATTGATACAAATATCCCCAATATATGGACACTTCAATTTAGCAACTACGCTGAATGAATTTGCGGTACAGAACCAGCAAAGGCAGATTACATTATCTAAAAATTAGAAAAAACGCACAGCACTTCCGAACTAACACTTGTTTATATCTTTACTGCTGATTAACAAATCCGGCGACTATCCCCCCGCTTGATCATTTTTCTTACGGAGGTCATATTATCCCGCTTATATGAAGCCAAGATAACATATCTTATATTAGTTGGATTATAGCCCAGTTAATTATTTCTTAAGCCTCAAATGGTATCATGCCTAATAATTTCTTGTATGCATAACTTTATACATTGTATGAAACAAACTGTAACCTTGTTTGTTATTGAGGCGTACTCTCATGTGCCCTGCAATAAATTTTTTTAGAATTTCTGACAGATCTATTACTTTATAGCTTGAGATAATTTTTTACAACAAAATTTTAAATAAAATTATTAGGCGATATTCCAAAAATAAAATACGAGGTGTATTCAAATAGATTTTTAATTTAGCTTTATCTTTCTTTTATGAGATCGATTTCTAAATTATTATAATAAATCCTTGTTCAACTAAAATTCTATTAATCATTAATGTGCATGATATTAAATATCACTTAATTTATCTAATGTTATTAAACCAACAGCAAGATCTGACACCTTTTGAAATCAAAATGTAATAAATCCACCTTAGAACCAATACGAGGATGCTATAGACTCTCCTTTTAAAATATCTACTGTTTGTGATTTCCATTAAATACTAACTTTCACATCTAGTTCATTAAAACGGTGAAAGTTATCACTACAAATAATTAAATTTTGAAAGCAAAAGAACAGAAATAAAACGTTTCTTCAATGCGTTGCTCTGTCACGTTTTGCTATGCGTTCATTTAGACGCCGTGGCATGTGGTCAATGAAGTGATCTATATCGGCATGTGGTATATCATTTCAAGCTTCCTGCATCCGCAGCCGAAGATGGTGCAAGTCATCTGGAGGATGTGGCAAATCAGTTAGCCGCTTGCCGATAACATCTCACACTTGCTTAATGGGTTACAAATCAGGCGACCGAGCAAGTCATGGGAGGACGACAACTTTAACTTGTTCTGAAAAGCGTGTTAAAGCCCATGGACGCGTAAATGTTGAATTTGTACGTTCGCATGCATCCGCATGACTCTCCAACGACCATAGTGGGCTCACAAATAAAATTGAGACTCGTCACTGAATATAATGTGATTCCATTATTATACTCAATTCGCTTTTTTGTTACTCCATTCTGGTCTGGTGAGGTGGGCTCAGAGGAATACACAAAAATGCACAGTACGAATGCAGTCCATAAGATTTTATTCGGCGTCCTACACTTCCCATTTAGTCTATTGCAATTGATCGAGTTGCGCAAAAACTATCTCTTGTGGCCAAAATTATTAGACAGCGTTCTTCACCATTTGTAGTCCGTGGGGCATCGAGATCCAGGACAACCTTGTTGAACCCCTTATTCGGGCCATCTGAACCAACATTTAACTACTGCCCAACACCATAATTCTACACCGCCAACAATACTTCTAAGCGAAGGCCCGGCCTCTTTCATGCCAATAATACGGCCAAGTTCAAAGTCATTTATTTGCCGATAATTTTCACGTTGACGAACTGTTGGCATTCTTAAATGTTCAGAAGGCAACTGGACAAACAATTCACAAAACTGACAGTTATTACCCACCGCTTGTTTTCTTTCATCAAACTCATTGTTATTACGTGCTAATAAAAAAACTAAAAAACAACAACAACCGATAGATATATTTTATTCAAATTTTATTCAGCATTTTGTTTCATCAAAATAGAAATTTCCTGCAAATTTCATTGAACTTGATCAACAACTGTGTTGAGATTTTTATGAAACTCAGTATATATTATAACATTGTAATAATATACACTATTTGATCAAAAACTATTAGTAATGCGCAAAAAAATATTTTCTTCATTAATATACCAGCTAATGATATAAAAGCGACTGATTCTGAAAGAGAAATTGAAGTCGGTCATCGTAAAACAAGAAAACTGATACAAAATGCAAGTACGTTCAAGTATCGAAAAATCTGGTGTGAGAAAACAGACAACTCTCTCTTACGTACATAGATATATAAATATGTACATGTCCACAAATGATTCAAATATTATTTACGTTTATTTTGTGAACGATTATAGTAACAGTTACCCATTAAAGTTACTGGGCACGCAAAACCCTGATTAACTCCAGAGATTTTCTCTGATAACTCGCTCCATTGCACTTTTTCAGGAAAATATCTAAGTTCGCGTAAAAAGATTTCATAGGCATGAGAACTCTAGCACGCTTCAAAAAAATTGTTATAGCCGTTTTCGAGAAAATCGAAAAAAACTTACGCAGGTCCGCATGCACGTACACGCAACCGCACGCACGCACGGACACACTTATGCATGCACGCACGCACGTACGCACGCACGCAACCACGCCCGTACGCACGTAATTACGCAAGCACGCACTAACGCATTTACTCATGCACGCACTTGCGCTTGTACTCACGCACGCACACACGCACACACGCATACAAGCATACACGCACTCACGCGCGTGCACACACACACACGCACGCGCGCGCGCGTGCGCCCACACACACACGCGGGCCAATTTCTAAAAGGATGATTTTCGCACTGAAGGGACCTGAAAACATGTACTTCCACTAAAATTTTGACATCGATAATGTTGGTTGAAAACAATACTTTCTCTTTTACCTATATTTCAAACAGGGTAAGAGAAGGTAAAAATGTACTCACTGGGTTTTTCAACGTATTTAAGATGTTAGACAACCTACAGAACAGCGTTGTATATAGTGTTGTGTTGCTAGTTCGAAGGCCCTTGTAAAGATGCTTATATCATCGGCTCTCAGAAAATGATATTGCATATTGTCAAATGATCGGAAAGTTTTTTAATTAAGTTTCATTTTCGGATTATACAAAAATATAGAAAATAAAGAAACCATTTTTCGAAGTGAGTTTTAAAATTTATAAGAACCATAGGTATATCATCATAATTGATTACCCAACAATATAGTGTGCTGGTTAAGTATAGAACAAATTCAATATCTCCAAAAACATTAATATATGGGTATAACAATTTAAACTTTTGGGCATCTCTTAACCTCATTCACAAATCAACGATATTGTTATCTGACAGATAGTGTCTTTGATATTTTTTTAAATGGGAACCCCAAAATATTCTTGCCGATTATTATTCGCCCTTTCATTCCATGTACCGTGTACCTTCAAATTTTTTAAATTTCCCGTCCATTTTCGAAATTAGTTTATTTTTAGACGATTTAAAGAATTCCAAATGTTACTTTAACAATGTTAACTACTATTTTATACACATTCATAAAAGCCATAACTCGTGAAAAGGAATATTTCACAAAAGAACCGCAATATTACAGAAGATACAAAAAAAACCTAATTATCGATATCGCATATTTCACTTGTTATCGCAACAATATTAAACGTTGAGTATGTCTTTATTGAAACTCAGGTGTACTTTACTTATTTTGATTTTTTCTTATGCCATTCAATTAAATTTCTGTCATTTACTATTTATATCTCAATATGAATATATGTTGTAAGCAGATCTTAACAAACAACAAATGTGCGTTCAACAGATAAGAAAAGTATCGAGATACTGGTAAGCAAAGGCTGCAATGAAACTACGCGAACCAAAGACAGGTACGTGATTTAATAACAAATATTCAGGAAAAAACCAACAACTTGTTCTACGGTTAGTAAAGTAGAAAAGAAATTTCTGGAAAACGGACATGTACGAAATCTTTCTAAAAGTGGTCGGCCTAAAAATTTAACTGAAACAAAACATAATGTTCTTTTAGGTATAAAATGCAATCCACATGTAAACACCACAAAACTGGGATTACAAAGCTATATTCACAGTACAAGTGTCTTAAAGCTCTTTTTTAAGCCCAAAAAATTACATCCTCACAAAGTAAGACATGTTCATGAGTAAGCAGAAGATTATTTTGATAGAAGAATCGAGTTCTATGAACGCCTACGGAAACTTTGTCTCGAAGATCATAGGTTCGTTAAAATATATTTTTTCAGATAGACCAACGTTCTTTTTAAGCGGACAGGTAAATTGCCAGAACTGCAAGAATTGGGCAACTGAGAATCCCTACCCGATGCAAGAATCACAGACCGGATATTCAAAAAAAATTGACAGTTGAGCTAGAACAATTAGCAGAAGAACTACAGGTTCCTTCCTTTTTAAAAATATCCTGACCCGGCCTCGTTACTTGGATTTTCTGCAAAACAAGCTGATACCCACTTTAACTGTTGCTTTTTTCTAATAAGGAAATCCTAATATGATAGAAACTAACTTATGGTATCAACAAGATGGAGCATTGTCACATTATGCTCTTAATGTTCGGCAGTATCCGTGTTCCAGAATCACTGGAATTGCAGCATCCAGGTCTTCAAACTTGATATTTCTGATCATATTTGATAGGGATACCTTAAAAGTGAAGTACATAAAGATAGCTCAGATAATTTAAAGCGCCGCATATGGCACTAAATAAGACACATTTTTTACCACACGCTATACATCATATTTAGCAAGAACTTACCTACCGTCTTAGACACTACCAAGTAGTGAATGGTTAAAATTTTGAACATCTGTAAAATTCACGTCTTTTTGTGAAATATTCCTTTTGAAGTGTTATAATTGTGGTTTTATTAATTTATGTAAAATAGTAATTAAGATGGTCAAAGTATGATTTAGAATGTTTTAAATTTTCTAAATAAAAAAATTACCAACTCCGAAAAGATCGAGCGAATAAAAGGGAGAATAATAATCTGAAAAACATTTTGGGGTTGCTATTAAAAAATATTAATGACGTCATCTGTCGAATAATGATAACAACATTGATTTGGTATGTTGTTAAAAGATATTCAAAAATTTAAATCGTTACACCCCTTTTTCCTCTTTTTTAGATATTAATATTTGCAAGATATCGAATTTGTTCCATTCTTAATCAGCACACTATATAATAAAAATACACTACCAAAATATTTATACCTTACATTGATATTTTTTTGGGTACGATAGTGAAATATTAAAAATATATTAATATATTATTTATGTCAGGATTTCAGGAAGTAGCTGACGTACTTATCAAGGTTGAATACAATCAGTTTTGTTTGAAAACTAATTGTTATCATTTTACAATTTGAATTCTACAAGCTTGCCAAATTAACAAGTCTCAAGTTGAAAGCAGACCCCGATTTTTCAAAAACTCTCATCTTATATATATGGCCAGGTCATTAATTTACTTACACCCTTTTACGCAGGGTCTATAAATCCCAAGTAGAACACCTTTAAATAAATTAGCCACTATACTTTAAGAACTGCTACTTGTGAAGTGAAATTAGTAGCAAGTGTAAATATTAATTATCGAATTTTAATAATTGCTTCTAAATAATTCGGGCTTGAGTGTATCTACTTTATATTAGTATATCTGTGAAATTATTATTTCAAACGCTTTTTGATATAATGGAATTATACTAAAATGCATTATTACAGGACATTTATTTTTAAGGTTTGGTCCTGAAACTTATTCATTGAAACTGATTTAGCTATTTCATTACCTAAAAGGTGTTTTTTCTAGTACATCTATGATGTTTGAGGAGTACCTTAGGATTAATAATTAGAGTTTTTAAATACTTGAAGTTTTAAAAGAACACATTGTTTTCTTTTGGAAGGTAACCAAGAAAACATTTCTGTCTGCATTTTTGATTTATACGATTTTTAACTTGATGAACAAATTTTGTTTTAACATTTGCATATATTTGTGCGACTCAAAAATAAAAAATAATGACACATCTATATATATATATATATATATATATATATATATATATATA
>JAHWXV010165009.1:0-10290 GCA_024586415.1 Phrixothrix hirtus
CAAATCTTCTCTCCATTCTAGGATAACTGAATATGAGTGCTGTTACTATAGTTTGTTTAAGTGTTTGAAATGACTGTTAGCAGCTGTTGCTCCATAAACATGGTTGGTCTTCTTCAGTGCGATTTGTAAGTGGATTTGCGAAGCCTCCAAATGCACGTACAAAATGACGGTAGTAAGTGCATGACCCTAAGGAGTTTCATTATTCATGTTTATCTTTTGGTTGTGGTAATTCTGGTATGGACTGAGTTTTCTCTGGGTCAGGTGCCATACCTTTCATAGATCACAGACCTAAGTATTTCACCTTCATTTGAAACAGGTTGCAATTTTTCGGACTAAGTTGAAGATGTGCACTTCGTAGTCTTTGAAATACCTGTTCGAAATTATTCAGGTGTTCATCGAAGGTCTTTCCAATAATTATGACATCGTCTAAGTATACTAGACATTTTTGCCGACGCAACCCCCGCAAGATCAATTCCATTGTCCTTTCAAGCGCCGCTTGCTCATTACACAAGCCAAAAGGTATCACGGTAAACTGCCAGACCCTAGATCCAATGTATAATGTTAACTTTTCGCGGTGTTTAGCCTCAATACCCACTTGCCAATATCCACTTTCATGTCTAAAGTCGAAAACGATTTGGAACCGAAAATCGTGTCTAAATTGTCATCAATTCTGGGTAGAGGATAGCTGTACTTTTTGTTCACATTATTTAAGCGATGCTAATCTACATAGAATCTAGTGCTATCATTTTTCTTCTTAACCAGTACGATTGGCGATGTCCTTGATTGTCTTTTCGGTCTTCTCTCGTTTGGATAAAAGCGGCTCCCTTGATCGTTGACGTATTGGTTGGGCATCGCCGGTATTTATTTTGTGAGACACGTTTGTTCTCCCTTTCAAACCGTTATCCGGCAAATATGTCTTTATATCGTTGGATCAATTGGCTAGTTTTATTCTTTTGCTTATGGGATCAACTATTGTTTAGATACATTTTTTAAGGGAAAAACATTCTCACTGGTTCTGTGCAACGTACCACAGATGAGATATGTTTGCATGTTCCTAATTTATAGTCATTTGGAGGGTATTGCTAACCATCAAGTGAACGAGTTGTTGTTTCTATGGCCTCGATCAACACTCTTTCAGCTAGAATACCTCTACCAATACTTATGTTGCTTGTTTCTAGGATTCCTGCGCATCCTGCTCGGAAGTCTTCATCGGGTTGGCCCATAACTATTGTTTCGCTGCTTGCAGTAATGCCACTCCCGCTAGGATTATTTTTGGTGCTTGGTCATCTCGTTGATTAACGGGTATCTCTTCTTCATCAACTCATATGATGCGATTCTTTAAGTCTAAGGCGAAGTCAAACTCAGATATTATATCCATACCCACTTTAACAGCTTTTCAAATATTAGCTACTAGTACGCGATGCGTTTACTTCCCACAACCGATCTCAATAACTTTAATAATTCCAGCATGAGCGATTGCACTATTTCCTGTAGCAATGCATAATCGCAGCTGTAAAAGCAGTAATCTTCCATTCCCAACACGTTTGGTTTCACTATTGCCTTCGTGGCTATTGTATCCAGCATCACTTGGCAATTCCTTGCTATAGTCGTTCCATTAATGTATAGACTACCTGGTTTATATTTTAACGGTAGCACTTGGATGGCTACTAGCGGGACAAGGCTAGCATAGGTCGCTATTCGTCCCTTCACACCCATCCTTCTAGTTTTGCTTGTGCTTTGTGTTATCGGTAGGACTGTTCATAGCGTCTTGACAATGTTTATGTATCTGTCCCCATTTATTGTACTTTTAACATCGTAATTAACGTTCTGTTGGTCATTTTGGCTATAATTATTCTTAAAGCTGTTTTTTCTAAAGTATTAGCACTAGCTTTATCTTCCTCAGTGGCTCACACATGAACATGTCTCTTCGATGTTCGTTCGGCAGCTTTAAATTCAAGTGCATGAGCATGCACTAGAAAGGTCACGTAGATGGGTTAATCTAAGAGTCTGTTGTGCATAAACCCCAATTTTTTCAATAAAGCTTTCTAAAGCCGTTGAGCATGCTAATCTTACTATCCGCGCAATTTCAGTTTCGAATTTCTTGTAATTTAGTTTGATTGGATTCCATTTTATCCAGCATCTTTTGCAATCTTTCCATCAACGACTCAATATTTTTTGTGCGCTTCTTTTTATTGGTGTATAGAGAACAATTAACACTAGTCTATAATTAATAATAGTTTCTGAGTTTAATAATAAAGCCGACACCTTACAGCAATATAACGAATCTAGTTAATTGCTTATAAATATTTATTTATATTAATTAATATTGATATTATTTATATAAATATTTATTTCACAATACACCAACAGCAAATGTTTATATTTCTATTTTTGTATATAAGTAACTAACAGGACAAGATTTTGATTAAAACTAAAACTAAAGGAATTTAATCTGGTATTTATATAGAAAGGATAAATTCCAGAATAGTAAGGAAGAAATATAGAATAAAATATCATAATAATGATGTAATATATTGCAATGCAATGACCCATTACCGACTTTGAAGTTAGTTAACAGACATCAGTTTCCGCAATGAGTCATTTATGATTACATCATTAATCTAAATTATAAGGAACATTCTGGATTATGCTAGAATGTTCCATTAAGTTTTCATTGTTTCTAATTTTGTTATAATATCTTGCAATTTAATTTGTTAAAAACAAAATTAATGATTTGCATGGACATTTCAGAAACGGTAGGAAATGCAAAATAGTTAAATAAGAAAAGTGGTGGAGAATTTTAGCTGATCTCATTGGTGCCCTCAGATTTGATATAAGTTTTATAATTGCTGAAAGAACTTTGAAAACCAAAATGGTACACTTTTAAAAATTTCCTGTATCTGCTTACTTTTAAAAAACACATTGATTTAAAGAATACATTTTAGAACACTTTAGAACTGTCATCTTCTAACGTCAAAACATTCCTGTTATCGTTACTGTTTTCGAGAAAATAATGCTTTTTCTTCTTAATTACGCCAAAAATTTAATTTTTCTTTAAAAATGATAAAAATTAGAATGCACAATCACAATATATAGTACTAGAGACAACATTAGGTAAAATATAACATTTTTGATTTTAAATAGGTTTTTTACGCGTATTATATATCATACGCTGGGCAGTAGGAAGTCAATAATATTACAATGGCGAGGAAATGAAATTTATTCAAATCTTACAAAACTACAGAAAACATTTACCACATCTACGTTGCTTCTCTAACTTACCTACCGGATGTCCTATATTATCTAAACGTATTTCTTCAGGTACAAGTTATAAAATTTTAATCTAATTACACGACGCGTTGTAATATCATTTTCTGTAAGTAAAGATTCTACAACCGTTCAACAAAATTCCAAAAGAGATATTGCTTCAACATTTCGATACAAAAGCAACATGTTTACCATAGCACCATTCAAGCAAAATCGGAAAATAGGTCAATACCATCTCTTGGATCGAATTCGAATTCGATGCAATCCTCTAAGTTTATCGAATAAATCAACACCAGCCATGTCCTTAATATACAATTGAACAATGTTTGGCTGCGGTACATATATTATCTTCCTATGTTTTCTAGACTATCTCTTACAACTGCCTTCTGTAAATATCTACGGAACAGGAACGTTACTTGCCATTGTAACGATATTACTATCGTGCCACTGAACAAGTGCAATTTCATTTTGTTCATCATAAAAAGCTGAATGTGATCCTTCTTTTCTAGACTATCTCTTACAACTGCCCTCTGTAAATATCTCCGAAACAGGACTGTTACTTGTCATTGTAACGATATTACTATCGTGCCAGTTAACAAGTGCAATTTCATTTCGTTCATCATACAAAGCTGAATGTGATCCTCGATCTTCTTTCTTTATATCTGGTAGTAGTGCACGTTCTATTCTATCTTTCCTAATTGTACCGATACAGTTGATTCTATTATTTTATAGCCAGTTAGTAAAGAAAGGGACGTAAAATAATTATCTATATATGTATATATGGTGTAGGCCGGTGGCAAAAAACTATTACAAAGTTTTTCTATCACTGAACTTCCTAATGAGTTACCTTCTTGCTTAAGCTCCAGAACCATTTTGGAAGATAACCTTTACATATTGAGAAGCGCCAAAATTCAAACCCATAACGTAATTTATTTCTGTATTTATATTATTTTAATAACATGTTTTATTTCTCTTCTTCGTTATTTCAAAATTTTCTTTATTAATCAATTGAACAATATAATGAATTGTTTCACTGTGTGATGCCCGTAGTAGGCTTCCATTGCCTCATCTGCACAGTAATTACCTTCTAATGACTAAATATAGTGCAGAAAACGATCATTGAAGTGGTTCATCAAGGGTTAAAGCTTGTAGACTTTATTGGGTGTGTTATAAAAGGTATTATCGTTAAAATGTAAAAATCTATGAATTTGTTCAAATCTATTACGACTGAATACATTGTAAACTAAGTAGGAATGGGAATCATTTCTATATTCCCAGTACTTTCTCCTGCAAGGTAACGGGTGGTATCCAGAGAGAAGCAAAATACCTTCAAAATATTTTCAAAAGATAATCTAAAAAGTTTAGAGTTTTGTGATGCACATATTACAGTTTCTCTCAAACGTGATCCATAAATTGTTCACCAAAAGATAATTTGAAAACACTTCAATTGGTTTTATCTCCTGCTGCTTCCATTCATTTATAATAGTAGGCTGTATATTTTTCACAAATGTATTTTTAGCATTCCTCTTTATTAGAAACTTTTCTTTCCATTTGCGTGCGGCTTTCTTAAGTTGGTTTTAGTACGAGAAACGTTTAAAGTATTGGGATTGTTTTACATAACAATTAACCCTTTTTTTCTTTTATTAGGCCCTTCTTCCGTGATTAGATTTTGTTTCACTCTTTTCAGTTTCTTTACTTTTTCTTATAATTGTTTGAATATCCATCTCTTCGGACAATATACCACATCTAATACTACCAAAGTTATATTTTACTTGATCTTCATCATCACTTTTGCATCATCGATATCTGAATTATTCCCATTATTTGGGTACTGCAAAGTGAATTGAAGTTCATCATATTTGTCTATCTCTTTAACTGAAACGTCGCTATCATTTAAGTCCTGAACAATTTTCAGTAGTTCTTCAGCATCTCGAGCATCACCAGGATTATATATTCCTTTGGATGTCATCTGAACTAAAACAAAAATATCCCTATTCACCGATAAAGAATATAATGATAAGAATTATGTACCACTACCCAGCGTATTATAAATCATACGCTCACTTCACTGGGCTGTGGTTTACTTACCTTTACAATTTTTGGAGAACTAATAACTTATAAACCACAAAAAGACCTTAGTCAATAATGATTGTTCACAAAATAATCAAACTTTTTCAATAATACTCTTAGAAAATTGTCTTGTATATAAACAGATGCACCTTTTACTACGTACAAAATGAAAATGTAAAATTTCATGACGTATTACAGAAAAACTACTAAGTCAATATATACTTTTTTAACTTTTCAATGAACACTCATTATTGATCTTGTCACAAACCTATTTATAGATCATTACACTTTGAATTGTGATATATACAACGCTTTATAGATAGCACCGTTATGCGTATTACATAAAATACAGTGGGTATGAATGGGTTAAGAAACCCATTCCATTCTTTATAGCATTTGATAGTAATTTGGTAGTCATAAGTTTTCATAGTATTTCGCAAGAAAAAGATTAAGCTGTATTAATTTATTTGACAATAGAATTAAATAGCGTCTTCAGAAAGTGTCAGTCAATAAAGTAAACTGCGCTCTACCTGAAGAGAAATCAAAATAGTCTGTGTAATCAAAAAAAAAACAGTGGTAATATAATTCAACCTAAGAATTTGAGATTCGCTCTTCCAAATATTAATGAAATAAAAATCAAAGGAACCCTCAAATTATGAAACTTTGATAGAAAATGGCATAGCTTTAGATCTTGATTAAACACTAAATTCTTTAAA
This sequence comes from Phrixothrix hirtus, assembly GCA_024586415.1. Classification (NCBI taxonomy): domain Eukaryota; kingdom Metazoa; phylum Arthropoda; class Insecta; order Coleoptera; family Phengodidae; genus Phrixothrix; species Phrixothrix hirtus. The sequence continues at coordinate 6,054 of JAHWXV010165009.1, forward strand.
ATATACATACTTTTGGAATTAGAAAGGTGCAAGATGAATTTCTAGAAATACACCATTTTGATTTCTTGTGGCTTTCGAAAAAAACATAAAACACAGGCCAAATCTGGGAGAAAAAAGTACAGGTAGAATATTAATTTATTTTTTTAAAGCACAATACACAAGTTAACAAATATTTTGTTTTTATGAATATTTAGGTACGATCACTTACATTAAATTTGCTTCGTCGTAAAATATAATTACCTAATATGTATTCAATGAATTTTTAATTGTAAAAAATAAAAGTTTAATCAAGCCTGACCTGCAAATGGACCATACTAGATATATACTCGTATTTTTCTAAACATATATTTTGTTTAGTATACAGAGTCTATACGTGTGCTAAATTTTTTAGAAGTAGGTTTTTGAAAAAATAAAAAGAAAACGTTAGGCCGTATACTTTATGTAAACCAGTGCAAGTAAATGCAAAATTACTTAAAAAAATAATATTTAATTAAATTTAATTAAAAATTTAATTTAAAATCAGAATAATGGCAATTTTCTTTTTTTTTATAAAAATCTAGAATTCAATTGCAGCTGTATTTAAGGTTATCAAATATACAACTATCTTTAACAGGCGTGGTGGAGTCAATTGAAAGCAAGATACGCAAGACCGTGCTGATTTTTTAAATTTTGGAAAAGTTTGAAATACGTATTTAAATAATATTTAACAAATAAATATTTATAGCAGTCCTCACAAACATTATAAAATCAGCGTATATTGTACGCAAGGCCAACATCTTAAAATTTTTAAATCTCTTATACACATTTTTCGGATAATCTCATAAAGACGGAAAACTACGAAAGAGCGTGCCACCTTTTCAAATAATCATGTAAACGCTTAAAAGACATTTAGCAAATAGATATTTATAACAGTCCTCATAAACACTGTAAAAGTTGCTTACATTTTACTGCGATTTTCAAATTTCTTATGTGCATTGCTCGAATGGCCTCATAAAGACGGTAAATTATGTAAAAACGTACCACCTTTTTAAATAATCCTGCAAAAGATCGAACTATGTATGCATATATTTAAAAGACATTTAACTAATATTATAGCTTGATTTTTAACCTCCAATTTTATTTGTTTGCCTTTATCGTATTAATTTTGGTTTTACTTAACTAAACTAGATTTAAGAATTAAGAATTTGCTTGCAAATATAAACCGAAATAAACATACATAGAAACAAACCCGAAATCGACCGGATTGCGTATAATTAGATTAACATTTAGTAGCTGTTTATTAAAAAATAATCATTATTTATTGGTGGTGTATAATATTCAAAATTTGAATAAATTAACTAACTCACGTCTATATTCAACTTTTCTTTTAATTAAGAATATGCTTTATGTGTATTTACTTATTAAAAGAAAGTTATGCTATATTGTTATCAATGAGGCTTAGGTTATACGCATTCCTAAATTATGCTTTCGCCGACATCATTTCGGAAATAATAAACTCGCATAACCTTTATCATTTTTCATGCAGAAGACGGTTTTCTTACATTGTTAAAATTCAATTTATTCGATATTATTTAACAGCCCAAAACAGATGTTTGAAAGTTTACCGAATTTTGGAAAAAAGCAAATTGACCCACACGATTAACTTTGGAAAGAATCGACAAACAAAAAAATTTATTTACTATAAATGGATACGTTGTAACTGACATTTCAACATTTACATCTTTTGGCACTTTTAGAATATTTACTGCCAAATGATGAAATTTTGAGATTGAAAAAAAATTTATTAATTAAAATATACCCTCCTTTGAAATTAGAAAGATATACAAGAAATTTTTAAAATTAACCGTTTTTGATTTTTTGTGGATTCTAAAGAAACAAATGCAGGTAAAAACTGACCGAAATACAAGCAGAGTATATTAATTTTTTTCTTTAGAATACAAGTCAGCAGACTTTAAGTCATTTAGAAAATAGATATTCTTATAAATTATATGAAATACGCTTACCCCATTAGTAAGCCATATTTTAAAATTTTCAAATTCCCTATAAACACTTCCCGAATGAAGTCAAAAAGACGGTGGACTGCAGAATACCGTGACACCTTTTTAAAGAATACAGGAAAGGCTTGAAATATGTATATAAAATAATGCAGGAAATTGGTATTTATAACAGTCATAAACACTATGAAATACGCTTACATTATGCGTAAGGCATATATAGTAACATTTTTAAATTTCGGATACACACGTCTAGGATGACCCCATACAGACGGTAAACTCCGAATACTATACACCTGCACAGCGCCCTCTTCGTCAAATAGCCGCAAAAACCGTGAACTGCTGATCCGCCGCCAAGGGATCTTATGGACAAATTACTTTTTAATATTATAAGTATATTTCCAATAGATTTTTCATGTAGAATAGCAAAATAAGTACAAAACGTTCTGAGGTCACAAAATTAGTCCTCGCAGCCCCGGTGACGTACCGGTGCGTATCCTCACTTTGTACCCCACACACACACACACACGCGCCCACATACACACACGCGCGCGCACGCACACACACAGACCAATTTTTAAAAACCTGATTTTCGGACTCAGGGGAACCGAAAACGTGAATTTCCACTAAAATTGCGACATCGAAAATTTTGGACGAAAACAATACTTCTCTATACTATATTTCATATAGATAAAAGAAAGTAAAATTAGTTGTAAAAGCGAGAAAGTTCTATAATTAAAAATGCAGTAGAGTAACATTTACAAGAAATATGAAACTAGTTAACAACCACACCCATACTTGTTCCTTACAGTTGATTATAAGTACATCTTATAAACTTCCTATTGAATCATTTAATCCGCGATTTTCAAAAATAACATGGTTGAACTATAATAGTAAACATAACTGAAAAATTACACAGACAGATTGTAATAAGAATTGGAGTATTATTCATTCTTAATCTTCTCAGCTTAAATGCCCATTAACTACGTATTAAAATGAGTTGAAATCTTTTTTGTGTATCTTTTTAGAACTGCTGATTTAAATAGAAATTCTATGCGATGTAGTTATAATCAACTGTAGGTTTACTGCTGGACAAATTAAGGACACCTTTGAGTAGGGTTGTTAACTAGCTTCATGTTTTTAATATATGCCATTCTACGGCATAAGGACTTTCTCGCTTTTACAACAGAATTTCCGTATTATTTCGCATGTGACGTTCATAATACGGCTATGGATGGTACTTGGGTAGGTGAAATAGCAGTAAACTGGAAATAGGGGAGTCTTTTATTGCAGTTTGTTTTACTTTCTCTTATCCTATATGAAATAAAGGTAAAAGAAAAACCATTGCTTTCGAATTAAGTTTTCGATGTCGAAATTTTAATGGAAATAAGTTTTTGGGTCCGCGAGTACAAAAATCATTTTTTGGAAATTGGTCTGACGCGTGCGTGCGTGCTTGTGTATGTGCGTGCCTGTGCGCGTGTGCGTGCGTGTATGCGTTGGGTGTGCGTGTATGCGGAGGGGTGCGCGTGCTTGTGGGCGTGTGCACATGTGTATGTAAATACGATAATTTGAAAACAAAAGTCGTAGATGAATAAAATTTTTTAAATAATTGGATTTTGATCCATGAAGCACGCAGTGGATTTAATAATATAAAAAATAATAAAATTCGCAGTCACATCCACAAAACGTTTATTAATTTTACTATAGAATCAAAAACCTTAGTTAAACAAAAATTTATATCCGAGGTCATAACTACCTTTTTATGCAAAATCAAGAATTTGGTTAAAATCGAATAGTCGGAGGTACCAATTTATGTTGTGACATTACGGTTTATTTAATTAAGTTTATAGGATGAGAATTATTTATATTTGTGCTTGTTCAGGTAGTACCTTGTGCGGGTGGGTTCTTCAGTGAATTGACAGGATTTGGCTAAACATAGATCGTATTATTTGTACCTGGAGGAATAATATTTGTAAATAACAAAGCAATAAACCTTCAGAAATCATATAATATTCTACTAATTGGTAACGTAGTTATTTACAGGACTAGTTCTAAAATAAGTGAATATGTACAAAATAACAATAATAGAACGAAAAAATTACGCAGAAATTATTTATAAATAAACTAGGACAATCGTCGTCAAGAAAAGAACTCAATTCAGCTGTGAACTTCAATAAATATATTTAATTTTATAATACGGTAGACAATAACCATGTCAGAAACAAATTGATGATTGTATTGAA
>JAHWXV010165119.1:0-11119 GCA_024586415.1 Phrixothrix hirtus
AATGAATTTTTATAAATCTTTTTAATATCTAAATATACATAACCATTATATATATATATATATATATATATATATATATATATATAGGGTGAATCGTAAGGAAAGGGCACCACTCATAAATAAGAGACTCAAAAACAGAAGTTGTAATGCGATTTATATTTGTTTTACAATTGCAGCGTGATAAAAGATTTTGGAATCAAAACAAATTAAAAAGATCTTTCCCAAAAATTACACCATTCCTAAAGTTAACCTCAACAACTTTAACAAGTTTTCGAAGACGTTTTCGTGGACTAAACGCTTCCAAGCCCATTTGCGCCTGCACCTGCGTTCGGGCCAGTTCATACATAAGCATCTGCGCCCGTGCCTATAAAGGCACCCCGCCTGAACCCGCGCCGGTGACTGATAACGCGAACGCAGCAGCGACCATTGAGGTATCTGCTGCCCCGTTCGCAACTACGTCGACATCTGCTTCTGAGTCTTCAACTACGTCTGCGCCTGTGACTACGCATGCGCCTGAGACTACGTCTGCGCCTGCGCCTACTCCTGCGCCAGTGTCCACGTGCGCATCTACATCCGCGTCTACATCCGCGTCTTCGTCCGCGTTTTCGTCTGCATCTGTCTCGGCATCGGCGTCCGCGTCTATGTCCGCGTCTCCGTCTTCGTTTGCGTCTGCTTTCGCGCCTGTGTCCGCATTTGCGTATGTGTCGGCATCTACATCAGCATCTGCGCCTACGCCAGTGTCCGCGTCCATGTCCGAGTTGGTGTCTGCGTTTGCGTATGTGTCCGTGACCGCGTCTACTCCCGCGTCCGCATCTGCTTCTGCGTGTACACCTACATCTGCGTCTACGCCTGCTTCTGCATTTGCGTCTGCATCTGCGCCAGCGTTTGAAACTGCGTCTACGTGCGCATCTGCGTTTGCGTCTGAGTCTGCGCCTGCTCCTGCACTTGCGTCTGTGCCCGCGTCTGCGTCTGCGCCTCTACGCCTGAGCGTCTGCGCCTGTTCCTGAGTATGCATCTGCGCCTGCGTTTGGTTATCCGTCGACTCCTATGCTGGCCTACAGAATGCGTATGCTCCTGCGTCCGTCTCTATCTCCATATGTATCTATGTCTGAGCTTCTTTCTGCGTCTGCATGTACGTTTGGGTCTGCGTCTTCTAGGTCTGTGTCTGTGTCTGTATCGGTACCTATCTGTCCATATATCGTATGCATATGAGGTGCATGCAGCATTTGTGCGGTTGTGAGTGCGTGCATGTGTACATGAGGGCATGCGCACGTGCGTTCACGGGGAAGTGTTCTTTTTATATATAGCATAACTTGGTAGTTAAACAGCTATAGGTAATATTAGATTTATCAGATGATACATCGGGTTAAATTATAGGTAGACAAGTCACGTAAACATAAGTGTATTATTATTTGTTATATTAAGAAGTGACAGTTTTATATTAAGTAATTTTAGCAGTTGTAGTTGTGCATTTTCGTTGTAGCTTATTTTGTGTTCATTTAGTAGTTATTGTTTTTATATCTTTGGTTGGCATTTTTCATGTAATTTTAATAATTGTTGTTATCCTTCGGTATCATTGTCGGTTTTTGGTAAGTTTAAAAATGGAAATATATTTAAATCAAGAATATGCAGATGTTCATTTTGTCTATTGATATTATGACGGAAACACAAGAGCTACAGTGAAAAAATGCTGTCGGAAGGTACCTACTCGAAAAATAAATTTGGTGATTAAAGCGAATAATCTATTTAAACTATCCCATGATGCTTGTACAAATTTCTGATTTTAATTAAAAATGACCAGATAAAAATATCGTATCTTTTGGAGATTGAGGTAATTAACATAAACACAATTCACAACAAAACAGTATAATTGATAAATATTATTATATAACAATTAAAAAATTCAATACCTCTGTAAGATAATGAAATATTTTATAATATGACAAAATAGAAATCAAGTAGCTATTGCAAGTAGCAATTAATAAACTAAATTCCTATTAACCTTTAATGTAAAAAATAAACGTTTAATCTAATAATGTCTAGTTCTAGCAATTACAAGACACGTATATAAATGAGAAATTTAATTTTGCTTATAGCTGTACATTGTGTAAAATATAAAAGTATAATTAAAGAATTAGTATTAAGTAAAGTAATATGAAAGTGAAATAATTATTGGTAATTAATTAAATGGCATTCGTTATACTAGACTGCAGATAAAAATGGTTTCTTAAAATAAAAGATACATACTTATTAATGTAGATAATTTGACATTTATCATTCGTATTGGTTTTACATGCTTCGAAAGTTGCGTTGATAAGAAGAGTTTAGTAGATATATGTTCAAGGTTAGGAACACATTGTTACAAGTTAATCAACCAGGATGTTATTTACTGTAAATTAATTTCCACGATTCTATATCTGGCTTAGCAATTTATCTAACTTCCAATACGAAGAAACAGCAGTCAAATATAAAAACCGGTACAAGTTCTTTTTTAAAAAAATACTAACAGCTTATGAAAGCATTAACTAGGTATATAAATTTAAAGACAAAATTATGGAAAGGTGGCAATTAAGTTATCTCGCTGCAAGCAATACGCTTCCAAGGTCAGATGAAACAAGCAATCAGTTTTCCGGTATAAAAACGTTTTATTTTACAACATATTCCCCTTTTACTCAATGCACCTATTCCAATGATATTTAAGACGTCTAATGCTTTCAGTAATAGTTATTTGTATCACAAGGCCAGAAAGTTATCTTTTTCAAGTACCAGTATGTTTACAGGACGGGGCGCAGCCGAAGCCTGTATTTGCAGAAGCCTTTCTGGGCGTGTAATACACAAAATTTTGTGTACCGACTTTTGTATAATTTTGCTATATAAAAACGATTTTTCAAAATGAACTATTTGTTAGTACCAATTGTTTTAATGTATACGCATTTTAGAAGTTTTAGTAATTTAAGATTGAAACAAACAAGATTGGCATACCTATAACCAAAAATATAACATTAACCTATAAAATCAATTTATACTAGTTATCATTCAGGAATATGGTTATTAATCGCTTAGGTATTTACAAAGTTAAAATTCTAATTATTAAACTGTGATTGTATTACGTAAAATAACCTAAAAATGTATTTCTTTTATCAAGGTGACAACTACATAGTGAGAAATATGGTGACATTTTTAATTATATTTTTGCCAGCATAGGCTAGCAAAAGCTAGTTAGTAACCTTTTCCGGCCTAGTCCTGCAAACAATAACGCTTTAGCCACAAACTACGACCAGAAAATCGACCTTTATGGACGGAGGCACAAAAAATAAGTTTTATTAAAGTCTGTAAAGCACGCATCTACTTCGGTGATTACCTATTCATTGGATAAAAATTTCTGTATGGTTGGCATTAAGAAATAGTCAGAAGGAGACAAGTCAGATAAATATGGCACTTGTGGAAGTATTTCACAAGACAATGCATACATTTTTGCCATTACAGTAGCTGAAGAATGTATTAGTGCATTATTTGACTTTTTTTCAGTTAGTCAGAGAAAATTATTCCGCAAGCATCCCAAAGCTATTGCTATGACTTTACGGGTCGGTTGTATTGCCTTTACCTCCTTAAATGCACTTAAACTAGCTTCTACTCGTAATGTAAATTGATTTTTGGTTTCTGAAGCATAGTGCTGGATGCAGTTCTCATCAACAGTAAGAAATCAGCGCAAAGAATTCAAATATAGTACTATAAAACAGTTTCAAATATTATGCCATAGTCGTTAAATGATTACATGTTTGTTTGATTGTTAACATACACGGCACTTACTTTGCACAAAACTATTTCGTATCTTAATCAACATATAAAATTAAAGTCACTGTACTAATCGACAAGTTTGAAACCTTTTGAATCTCACACACCTTCAGTCGATGACCTGTCAACGCAATATAATGCACGTTTGTTATAATTTCTGGTGTACGGGCATTTGTTGGCCTATCTGGGTGAAATATGAGCACTCGTACGACAACAACGAAAATTATTAACCCATATGTGAATCATTTTAATTGAACGAACTGGGTTCGGATAATTTTTGACAAGGTTTGCTTTGTTTAGGTTATAGTTTTCCAATGCAAAAGATAATGTTTTATGGGAACGCGAATATCACTTTTTCCATCCTAGCGAAACTGAAAGATTTTCTTATTTTAAAAGGCTGTCAAACAAACTAATGGGCACATATTATTGAACATTGGTACCCCGCTATCTACAGGAATGTATTTTAATAAAGTTAATTGATTTTTATTCTGGTGATACCATTTCTTGCATTTGCAAGTAGAACGCGTTACTTGATAATAGTTAGAAAATACACCGAGTAGCTTTACCAGCCATATTCGCTATTGCCATGAAGTTAACGAATAACACCGTGTACATCTCCTTTGAGCTGTTATTTTTCTTCAACACAAAAATGTAGAACTATTTTTGCTTTGCTTTAATTTTTCTTTAAAGGCTAATCATATAATATTCTGTTTATGATAGACTATGATATTCAGAAGAAAATTTGTTAGCCAATGGTAGCAAACATGACATATTGTCAATTAAAAGTTTACACGTGGAGCCACACGCGGAAACTACTGCTAAAAAAAATATTCTAAAATAGCACCAAACTATGAAGTGGCAGGTGAAGTTTGCCCCTCTAACATGTTAGATCTTAAGCCTAACTTGCATTGGGCATATAATATTTGGTTCAATATTTTTGATGGATTCGGTGTGTATATATATCGGGCTAATATCAAATTGAAACCGATATAATGTTAAAGATTCCGAATGTATCAAGCAAACGTCGTACCGTTTCTTTATACCAAATAAGCTTAATTTTACTAATATAACTTTCAGTAATATGGAGTGAAGAATAATGGTTGAGGCAGAAATTAATGGTAATTATTGTTAATCAGGTCTACAAGACGCAAGTCTAGCTTTTGTTTTTCAAATGAAAGTCATTGATTTTTTAAATAATATTTGTTAGATATAAAATTCTATGCTTAAAAGATCATGTATATGATAAGTATTAATTTACTGCGCTTATATTTGGAATACAATTAACAATACCTTTTATTGAAAGTCGCCCACTAGCGATTTCCGTGATGCGTCATGCAATATATCGAAATACTAGCTTAAATTAGTCATGCTTTCTCGACTTCTGTGTAATATTAGGGAAGATATAATTTAGACATAAATAGTTAGTTCAAAAATTGCCATTGTGTGTAAACATAAATCGCACTTCAAAATAAATATTAAAAATAATTGTATACCTACGTCTTGAACAATAATTAGTCTTAAATTATAAATTAATAAGTGTATTAATTAATAGTTAAATAATTAGCGAGTTTTGTTATAATCTGTATCCGACGTGCGATTTAAATATTTAGATCGTGAACTCGTAATAAATATAGAATAAACAAAGAAAAAATTAAATAAATAGTATAAACTAAAATTAAATGTTGATGCCTGTTGCAAGAATCATGAATAGACCTATTGAATAGTTATTATATTCGGCACAAAATTCAGGGTAAAATGAGTTTAAAGCACATGAATTGAACTAAAAGCAAGATAAATTACAAGAAGAATTCAAAAACCGATTACAAGATGCAAAGTTATCAATTATTATGTGTCAAAGTAAATTATAAGAAGAAAAGACGCACAAGTTACAAGAAGAGATCGCTCTATATCGCTATAAATTACAAAAAGAAATTTGAATCTAACAGAAATTACATCAAACCAGGAGAAGCTTTAGAAGAAAATCACAGTTACAATTACATACTCTCAAAAGAAAATGGAGCAGCGACTAAAAGAAGAAATTGAAGGTATCAAAGGAAAGGTGGGCGAAATGGCAATGAAATATGAAGGAGGAATTCTATACATCATGGAAAAATTCTATGAAATATCGAAGAAATAGGATGACTGACGCCAAATATTTACTCTCCTAATCCAAGGTGCTTTGCCATCAAATGCGGGTGCTTTTACGTTACTTCTGGAGCTTTGAAATGCCATCGTTTACGATAGATAAATGTATGGCCCGTTGTGCATTCTCTTGTTTTTGTTCTTCCTAAGTAATTCAGGAAATTGCATTCTCTGAAACATTAAATTCTTTGGCCATGGTCAAGAGAATAAAATTTTGGTACAGGTCTTCATAGTTTTTGATTAACTATATACTTTTCCCGCAATAACTTCCATTTCTTCTTTCAATCGCTGCTCCAATTTCACCTAAATAGTTTTCTACCGAATCCTCACTTGGTCTAATGCATCGTTTCATTTTAGAATAAATTTTATATTATCATATATTTTATTGCGATTTAACGTCATGTTTTCTTGCAATCTATTTCGATCTGATTTAACTTATAACATTTGTTATTTTAACTTATTTGTGATTTCTTCATATACTTTATTTTAATTTGATTTCATTTCTTCCTAATGTAAATTAATTTTGTACTATCTTTTTGTAGCATTTCTAAGAATGGTTTCATATTTTATTCATACTCCTTGTGACAGGCATCAACACTTAATTTGTTATACTTATTTATTTTATTCTATTTTTCTTATAAATTCGTAATCTAAATATTTAAATTTCACTTCTGGCGCCAATTGTAATAAAACTGACAAGTTATTTAATTACTTCTTTCGACTGACTAATTTATTTACAATTTACAACTAACCAATATGCAACACCTAGGTATACATTTATTTCTAACATTTCTTTTAAAGTATAATTTATCTTTACACGGCAATAGCAATTTCAGAACTAACTAGTTAAGCTATGACTCGTCGATTTATATCTAAACTGTAACTGCAGCAATATTCCACAGAAATTAAGGAAGGAATTTGTTTAAGGTGGTAATTCAATACAGCACATGACTCATGGCGATAATGTCTACTGGATAATGCGTAGCAAATGCGATTACTAATTTTGTTATAGTGTTTATCACCGGAATGTTTAAAAAAATATGAATTTTGCTAGGTTAGCATCCAGATAAACGCATGGACTAAAATTTCAAAATATATTTATTAGGAATAAATTCTGTAATAATATGCTTAATTGTAAAGTAAATACGGTCGTCACTCAGTCTACCGGTATTATGCTTGGTGACGGTAATTGTCTTCAAACTCAATAAAATCCTTGACTTTGCAACCTAAAAAATGTTTCACATATTGAATAATGTTGGATATTAATATAAAATATTGAAAAGTCTTCCATTTCCTTTTTCTAAATGAAAATCAAAGTGCTTATTACTGCATTACTTAAAAGATGCAGGATTCAATTAGTTTGTATAATTATTAAAAAATAGACGTAAACATTTAACACATTATGAGTTAAAATAAACGAATGCAATTAGGCTTCTTAATTTTTTAGGTGCCATTCTTTTGAGCAAAGTATACATTAAAAGACTGAAATTCAGTGTCGGACAGAATAAAATACCTGTTAAAAGTTTTCCACCCTATTAATTCATCAAAACTTCCTACTTCTAAATTTCTATTGTTAACTTGATTATTTTATTAGAAACTGAGTGCGAAACTTTAATCGCGGATTAAACATTTATTGCCAAAAAATAAAAAATTAGTACTAGCTATGTAATCCTTCAAACAATATAGTAAAGCTGAACGATGAGCTTGAAATAAAATGATCTAAGGTTTAGGTACGTATTAAAATAGAATTTATATCTATTTAACTTTCAGTAACAAAATAAGTATATGATCTGGTTTGTCTTCACAAAATAACTAGAAGTTGTCGATGCAATAAATACACAAGCAGCTTATTGCCTAACGATCAAATATAACTAGATATTTTTTAATAATATATCTGGTAGAAATATTTCCAACTATTTACACAATTGGTATATAAACAACAATATAATAAAGATAGGTACAATTTAAAAATAAATATCAAACTCTTACCTTATTAAATATAAGATCACTAGAGATGGCGCAAATTCTTCGTTGAAGGTGCATTTGAAAAATATTCACTAGGTCAGTACTAAATTAGCAAACCACTTGTAGGCAGAAATTTCAAGGGAAGTTTAATTTAGCACAAAGAATATTACTAAAAAGAATTTCATTAATTAATTCAACTTGTCGCAAGATTTAAATTTAAATAACACACGTACGATTGACCGACCTACCCAAAGAATTAAATACTTATTTGAACTCGACGATTTTAATGAATTAACTTTTTAAATTATACTGAAATTTAAATTAAATAATTATATGTCACTAAGACGATAGTTAACTAGAGGTAGGGAGAACGATGCACCCCGGACCAAGTATGAACATTAACCTACCATCTCCATTGACAGTTCAATAACCCCTAAGAAAATTAAGCATTTTCTTAAATTTTCATGATGCGCATGTGTCGTACATTAACGATTTTATAACATTTACCTTTAAATACAAAATTCGAAATTCATCTAAAACAAAAAAGAGTTCAGCAATAATACAGATTATACAAGCAATTTAAATATAACAACTTTCGCGTATAGCTTTTATCCAATTTTAACAATATCAAACATTAACGTGTTGCTTAAAGCCTACAAATCCTTGAAACTATAATTTTACATTGTAAATGCTTTAATAATTACTCATAGCTGTTACCTTAATGATTATTAGCAGAATAAAGTTTACAAAATTAGACTAAAAGCTGAAACCATTTTAAGTCAAGTCCAATCAAATTTATAAAACCTTTATAGCATTCATTTCAAAACTTGTTTGGTGTTTTCACATTACTAAAACTAAAAAAAGAAAACATGCCGTAACAATAACTATCATTTTTCTAATCTTTCTATTACATTCTTTATAGTTAATATTAAGCATCGAATTCTTAAGAGTTGAGTACAGTTGAGGCATGCGTTTTGAGCGAAGAAAACTTATAGCGCCCCTAACTTTCTTTTCATTCATCGCATGCGAAATTCTTTAAATTTCATATAAAACGCCTTACTATAGTGTAAATATTGCTTGATTAAGACTTCTAGGAAAATTGATGTCCTTCCACTTCTACATGTTATGAGTCTAGACCTACTCAAGCAGCTTAAGGATTTCTAATAGGCAATCACCGTTACACCCAAAAATAAACATCTCAGTAACTCCATATGTAATAATAATATCGATGTTTGTTTTCAATGGTGCCATCTTGCAACTGTTTTAGAACTTCCTGTTTTCCCAGATTTCCCCAAAAAAGGGACAGAACTAACAAAATGCTAATTTTAAGGAAAAGCTTATGATTTAGATTTTTCAGGAAGACAGAAACTAGATAGAAAAGGGTGTCAGATTAAACGATGGAAAGACAATGCCCTTCCGAATTTTACTGAATATTGATGCCCACAGAAGCGATAAGCTTGAAATCAACCATATGGCATCCATTTCGGCATAGAGGTTTCTAAAGTTCTATTTCAAAGAATCTGTTTTTAGTTACGTTCGTTATCCCCGCATTTGTTAACAGAAAAACATGAATAGATACGCTTCAATTTCCCCGAGGATGAAACAAAACCAGATGCATCTGATGGCTACAATACTCCACTGCAGAAAACAGCTTAGTATGGCGTTAGAAGCATGTATTAGTTGTTTCATGATAGTGAATTTCTCATTTATAGGGACATAGCAATAAGCAGGTGAGTGTTGGTTACACCGCGACAAATGTATGGGGATCACTGACGACGAAACAAGTCTTGTTCACTTTAAACTATTTAGTTTAATTATAGTTAGTATTCAGGAAATATTGTAGCTTGAGGATCTGAAACATGACCATTTACTCCGTAAATCGGCAAAATGGTTGACGATCCTGAGGACGTGACCATTCTTTATAGAGAAGTGTCTTGAATTTTTAGCGACTCAACCCACTCCTTGTAGAGACATCCCGTTTAAACCTTAATGGAACTACAAAATAGATAAAATATGAGAATCTGTTCATTTCACTAATGAACCCTATCCGCGGTTCCAGGAAAGTACACTTGCTCGGACTTTCTCCTATACTTATTACGAGTATGAAGTGAAAGAAAATTAAATGCGAACCGTGAAAAGCTTTACATAGATTTTGGCTTCTCCTCAGTACGTTTTCTGCTGAATACATCCTAGGGTTTGCTGCAAGTAAATGCATGACAGACGTCATACTTCCTGTCGTGAAATGTCTTTCGCAAGAAGTAAAAGAAAAACGACATTATAGTGTCAGCCTCCGTTGTCCTTATATAAATAAACTTAAAGTGAACACACCACTACCTTAGCATCTTTTAAATACTTTGATTCCGCCACTAGTAATGTTCAAATAAATATATTTGTTATTTGAGTCAATTATAATGGGCAAAAATCGATTCGTATATTTACATTAGCGTCACAATTTAAATTTCAATCCCACTTAATTCAACTTTCGGTGAGAAATCAACTTATACAAAATTCATTTATTCAGGGTTTGTTAATGGTTAACGGTTATAGTTCCTTGCGTTACAATGCATTCATTAAATAAAAATTAAATTCATAATTATGATTGTTAAAAGTTTCTTCTTTAAATTTCAGAACAAAACTTGGATTATGTGGTATTTCGTATTTAAAGACATTGATTTATAATTATTATTGTAATGATCATCCAACTAAACCTTGTAGACTAAGTAGTAATATTTTAATATACTAAGATAGTTGAACGCATTCCTAGTTATCGGTTACTTAGGTTCCGGCACGTTTATTCAAATATAGCCGAGGAACAACGTTTATGTTGCAAAAAGACCAACAGCGTCAATTATTACATTCATATTTATAGAGGTTGTGTATAATTCAAATATAGAAATATACGACTCACAACTACTAGGATCCAGTAGTAAGGATAAATATGAATCAATGAAATTTCCATAATTGGAAAAGGCACAAATATCGAAAAATTTTCCTTGGCCAGGATTTGAACCCAGGATTTTTGGATAGATACACCAACGTGCTAACCATTGCACTGCCAAGGACCATATACCAGCCCGTTGAAAATCTTTCTATAAATGTGCCACTTTATAAACATCATTACTTCAAAAAGTGGCAAATTTATAGAAAGATTTTCAACAGGCTGGTATATGGTCCTTGGTAGTGCAATGGTTAGCACGTTGGAGTATCTATCCAAAAA
>JAHWXV010165174.1:0-11517 GCA_024586415.1 Phrixothrix hirtus
ACAGTTTAAAGGTGATAAGTGCACACATTTGTTAAACTTATTTGTTTTAGAATTACATCAATTCATTAATGTTAAATACTTTAATTTAACATTGGTCCTTTGATCCGTAAAATAAATGCTATACATGCTAATTGTTATTACGCATGGAGTTCTATTAACCCCACACACACTTTTAATAATAATAAACAATAGGTAAATTCGCTAAAATATCACGAAATCCGGTTTACATTAAATAAAATATCATATATTGCTAGTTCAAATTAATTGAAAAGCAAATCAAAAATAGTAAATTTATATAAATAAGGCAACAATATAGTATAACTCTGTTATGTCGAACTTGAAAGTTTCAACCATTTTATTCGTTATAAGCGATCGTTCACTATAACGAAATCATTGAAAATACACGTTAACGCACTTATACGTGCTACAAATTAAAACCGAGTACAGATTTGTATAGAATCACTAGCAAATAATTTCTCTTCGGCGCGCTTCGTGTTGTAGCAGTGAGCAAAGAAGTAAGTTTGTCGCTTATTTAAACCCAAAGAAGTGAAGCATAAAGTTGACTAAGTGAAAAATGTACGAGTTGCCGAAGGTGATCTATGGCCAACTAAATTAACAAAAGTTCAGAAACATTTCCGTCAATCTTCGTTAACTCATGCAATGCGAAGCGCGCCGAAGTGAAATTCTTCGCAGGGGATTGTACTTTTACAATCCCTATTGGTTCTCTTCACCGTTCAGTACTGCAGAATTGAACGGATATACATTTCAATACATAAAATAAATCCCATACAACGTTTTTAATCCATCCTTTGCGATGTCCTGCCGCGATTAAGTAAGCTACAAGCATTACGAAAGCTTTACTGAACTTTTGACAAGTTTGGCAGACCTTTGAGGGGTAAAAATCTATGCATCTCATTTAAAGATAACTCTATATAGGCGTAAAACCACGGATAAGTTGGTGTACATTTAAAAATTACGGTGCACTGCGCCGAAATTCACAAATGAGTGATGTCTGACGAAATTCTTGACATGTATTTTAAAACTTTTGTATCAGTACGTTTGTCTAATGTAAGTAAATAAATTTGTTTACCTTCTTTGTTGATTAATTCTCGAAAATTAGTTAGTCTTTTCAAGTTAAGTTCGTTATAAAGTATCGTAAAATCTAATTTGCAATAATTGAAGTGTTTGTTATTTCCGATCATTCGTTATAAACGTTTTCGTTAAAAGCAATTATAAAATGTACGTTAATAAATGTAAATTAGTTCGGGACTTGAGATTTTGTTCGTTATAAGCGATCGTAGCTGTATCACGAGTTCATTATAACAGAGTTATACTATATAACACTAGACAAATAAATTCGCAAAGCATAAATTACAAAGGAATCCTAATAAATTTACATTAATAAAAATTAAAACATAAATGCAAATTAGTTTGTTGAAGTAAAAATTCTGTTACCGACGAAGAGATGTAGATAGTCGAATCCATATGTGGACGTTGTCAACCAAACGAAATACTTTAAATATATGTGTACTGACCTTGTATCACTAAATCAGATTTACGTAATTTCAATGATCATTAATTTTGCCCAGTATCATGCAGTGCTCGAGATGATAACTGGGAGGTTCCGAAATAATCTGTGCCGAAAGTGAACTACATAGAACTCGTTTATATTAAAGTAGTTGAAAGATGGCAGGAATACTACCCCCAAGAAAATTATAAATATTGCAAAAGAAGGAATTAGATATCCAAATAAAAGCAAAATAAATATCCATCGCTGTCAAGAAACAGAAATTAAGGTAAATGTCAAGTATCAGTTAATTTAGACAACCAAAAGCAAACTAAGCAAAAGACATGCTTAGTGTTAATTCGCCGAGTAAGAATATGTTTTCGCATCGACGGCGAGTCCAAGAAAATGATTTAAAATAAAAGTCGACTGTTCGTAAGCGTAATGGAATTCATAAAGTCTCATCATTACTTTTTAAAAGTTAAGGGTCGAAATTACTCCGTATCATTTTTTTGCATTTATTTGGCAGATTTCGTCGCGATTCATAGATCGGCACCTTAAACGCGACTTTCGAAGTCTGCTTATCTCACTCATGTCTCCTAATGCTAGGGTCCGATCGATTTTGATCGGATCCTTACAGCGAGGGAGCTTTTTATCTACATGGCGGGATTTTTTCAGAAATTACAAGCTCTTATAGCACAACTCTCTCTTGATACCTTTACAGAGCGGTTGGCGACCCACATTGCTGAATATAACGTTGTAATTCTATGTCAAAAACGAGTAGGTAGGCTAAGATTGTATAAGGAACTTTTAGATGTGGTAGGTACCGTGTCACACGGGTGATGATTCGAGAATAAATTAAAGTTTTACCATAAGATCCGTTACGCGTATGCAGAGCAGGCAGATGATTTAATCGCTACCTCCTTCCCACTATGAATTTTTGATACATCTGGTAGAATCAGCGAGCTCGGTGCCGGCCTAAAAACTGGACATACCTACTTATTAGCCAGTGAATTCTATTCTCTTTCGGGAACAAAATTGCTCTTTGGCGAATAATGTTACTGAATTAAAGATTTTGTGCAAAAGGACGAGCGAACAAGAATCAACGAATTCGCCGGTTAGAATTAAAACACCCTAGTTGGCACAGTTACAATATTGCTTACGTCCTTTTAATTCATTCATTTTATACTTTACCAGCAACAAATGATTCAAAGTGCGACTCGTCTTCTTTAAGGAGAAGTTTTTCTTTTCGAAAATGTTATCAATTTTTTATACAAGAGTTATGCGGTTAGATATTAAAAAAACATCAAAAATACCGAACTATAGTTACACACAATTTAAACCTACGCCAGCTAAATTTGTTTCGGAATTAAACGGCATTGAGGCAAAGGTTGGCTAGTTCAATGTAAGCTTTCTAGAATAGATACATATCTAATTATTTAATAAACGTCGAATGCGGTTAGTCATGATCAGTAACGTTACTGATTTTGAATGCCAATACTAGCGAAAAATATATAAAAAAAATCAATAGAAACTCCTATGAAACGTTAATATTTATTGAATATATCACTCAGCAACCGATACGCCTTTGATGCCACCTACCGTTAAATCAGTTGTGAACACATTAAGTTAAATTTTCGGTTACCTATATAAATATAATAGTTTTTCCCAGTATAGTAAACAGTTCTGACACTAATAGTTCAAATAAAACGTCCATTAACGATAACTGAATTAAAAGTAGTAAATCATACCATTACTGTAAATGTATATCAAACTCTAAAATAAAAAATAAATATTAATTAATGAAAAACAAATTTTTGCAAAAAACCAAAAATCTAAAACTTTGCCAAATACTTTAAATTAATTCAACAACTGAACAAGAAATATCTGATTCTATAAACCCAAACAAACGTAACGTCTCGAAGAAAATTTTTATCTTCGTTATCATGGACCTAAAATAAAATGGTTAAATTGGTTTGACAATTCAATTTCGAGCTGCAACCAAGGGAGTACAGAAGATATCTATAGTAAATATGATAATTTGTAAATTCATATTGCTTTAGTTTTAAATTTATTAATTAAAAGCTAAGATTAACACACAATATTAATTCACTGCCAAAGAGGTAGAAGGTTAAAATTTCGAAGATTATCACCTTTCCGCTTCTTAACTAAAACTCAAGAACAATTGATTTATTCAATTTATAATTATATTTATATTTATCACAAACAAAATTAATAAATCCTATCTCAAACAATCTACGTTGTTTCAGCCATCTTTACACAATAAAGATGTGTATTATCAAAATAATGATTTATGTAAGTAAGTGTTTCACTCAATTAGGATCAAAGAAAAAGGTGTAAAGGAAGAGGCTATTATAGTTTACATGGTGAAATGAAAAATCGGCTGATGCAAATTCTATTTACATTGGTACCAGACAATTAAAATTGAGATGGGAAGCAAGGGAGTTTCAGCATAGATGTTCAAGATTCTTCTGTTCTTAAGGTGACATAAAATTCAGCACTAGATCTGCACAGGCTTTTTATAATTTGTTGACTAAAGTAATATAATAAAATATATGTGTTACCTGAACAGTAACCAGTCGTCGAACCGATTCGTTGTAAATAGAAGATGAAATAAAGATGATAAGTGTTCTCTATTAAATTCGAACCCACTAGAAAGAAAACTGAACAAGTAGTCCATTCAGATGTAATCAATTAAAAGGCATCGGTTTTGTACCATGTCAAAAGCAAACCTTGCAAACAATTCAACAATTAAAAGTGGCAGCACGAGTGAATCCCGCGATGTCACAATAAACTTTAGCACATTTCTTTAATTAACACTGTAAACAGTGGCAAATATTACTTAAACTAGAGGTAAATTTGAGGTGGTTGTGATAATCATTAAAATGTTTAAAATTTTAAATCCAAAACTAAATTAATACAAATAGCCAATTTAAAAAAATTCGTCCCAATTTCTTAATGTTTGGGGATCACAAAAAGGTTAACAATGGTACTGATAACTTCCAGCGGTTCCATAATTGGTAACAAATTCTGTTTCCAGATTCATTAATGTTTGCGTCTTGTAGATAATTTCGCACCGCATCAAATTAAATACAAAGTCTGCACCACCGTTGCAGATTATAGATTAAAAATCAATTGCTGCTGTCAACGTATAAAGTTGACGATAACATACAAAATAAAATTAAATTAAACAAAGGAATTCACTTGGAAGTGCCCAAGTCCCCAATGCTTTCCTTTCAACCAAACTTCTTCCCAGAGACTTCCATCACTGATAGCTATTAAATAAATTAATTAATTAGGTTTCGAATTTTGACCATATTTAAAAAACAAATGCAAAGGAAAATAAAGGTGACATTGCTTTAAGGTTAGATTCTTTATTTTATGAATGTTTTGAATGTTCATAATAACTGTAGATGTAAATATAAAATCAATTATCTAATATAAAATTTCCATAATAAAGTAAAATAGCGAGCGTCGGCCTTAAAGTTCAGATCAAGACTTCCTTTGACGGTCGCGTCTGCTTTGTTTGATCTGTAACACGTGCCTTTGAATTATTAAAATATATACATAAACGTTGTGTATTGAAGCATATTTGTTATTATGGTTCTTAAAAACGAAATGAAAGCACAAATTGGTACATTAAAACATAATATAAATACTTGAACTACCGTATAAACGAATTCATTACAAAATTTAAAATAAAATAAATCATATATCCCTGATATACCGGGTGTAGCAAAAGATATTCTAAAATATGAATATAAATATAATTATACTGACGGGTCGTTATACATATGACATGCATCTTTCAGTATACTCAATTTTTTATTTCTGAATTGCTAATTATTTCCTAGTGGGTGGATCACAAGTTTTTCTCTTAATATATTCCTCGTACGCCTTGATCACTTATAACTTTCAAGTCTTAATTTGTTTGCACCAGTTCTTATAATTTAGCTTTCTATTTATACGTTTTTGGATCGCATAGTCGAACACCGCTATTCTTTCCTAAGTGTAACGCGTTTAGATATTTGGCTCAACAATTCACCCAAGCTGAAGGAATATAACGCCTCCTGAAAATAATATGATTTGTCGAATACATGTTAGAAATTTCTTTCATCAAGGTGAAGGTATTTTGATGATGAATGCTGTCAAAGTTACTGTTACAGTTTTCTTCTTAATACGTCATGGTCGACTCAGTAAGTTAATAATATCAAAATGCTGGTGCAAGGTACTTAAATGTATAACATTCAAATGAAGAACGCGGGGTCGTGGATTTTGCACGATATTTTGGATTTTGTTATTTTCTGACATAAACTCATAGAATATCAGCGTGTGAGCTACAAATCATTAACATGCTACCACAATTATCGCACACGGAAAATTCTACTGTTGGTTACCTGATTTGGCAGTGTGAGCAATTAAAATAAATTACTGCATTTCGTTGTAAAATTACGTAATTATTAGGTTTTAGAATTATAGGTAACCAAATTGTTTCCAGACTTTATTATTAATAAGTCTGAGGGAAAAACCCCTTTTGTTCGGACAATGAATTTACTGTACCGCTAAATCTTACCTGGAGGTAATCTGTTCGTGCTTCCTTTTCAATATTTACTTTTTTAAATTGTGGGTCACACCAAAAATTTTATTTACGACATGCAATCATATACTTGATAAGTAAAAAAGCGTAATAAGTTCAATACATTCATTAAATTTCAAATTCAAAACAAATAGTGTGTCCACGGATAGAGTTGACAAGAGGAAGAAACATCTTCACTATTAAATTTACGATGAAAAGTTATTCTTAAAAACAATTTTGCTTGACGAGAAAATAAGATTTCCCGATACAAATCATAGATCAAACATACAGGGTGTTAGTAAATTAAGAACACACTAAATATTTCAAGAGATCAGTACCATTATTTATTATTGTACACAACATTTTTATAAAACAAATGTGGTTCTAATATAAAATAAAGCCTGAATACAAATTTTCATAACAAAATTCCAATTTTTTCATTTTTACGTAGTTACCTTCCACCTCTACACATTTTTCCGCCCTCTTAACAAATTCATCGTACATTTAGTTCATTTATAGTTTCCTGTATTCTCTATTTTAATTCTTCTCTATTATGGGGCAGATTATTCGAATAAACCCTTTGTTTTAAGGCACCTCAAAGAAAATGGTCTAGTGGTGTAATGTCAGGTGACCTGGCAGGACAATTGATTGGGCCAAACCTATCTGTCCACTTTTCAGCAAAATGATCTAAATATTGTCTGACCAAGACTGTGGAATGAACATAACAGCCGTCCTGATGCCGAAACAGGTTATTGTGTAATTTCGGCTTTAAAGTATTTAGAAGTGGTAAAACAAATTTTCCAAAATATGCAAATTCAAGATTTGGGTTAAATTTTCCTTTATGAAATATGGAGCAAAAATTCAATCAAGTAAAATTCCACGCCATACATTAACTTTTTAGTAACTTCTTCTGTTAATTACATAATCAGGGTTATCGAAAGCCCTGTGACGACTATTTTGGGAAGATACGTGACGGTTGGTGCAAAATAAATCTGTGAAATCTTCTGCTTTCAACGTAATTTGCGCCTACCTATAAACAAAGCTCTAAACGTCTCCCTTCATTTCCAAGTTCAATTGTATGGAGCAACTTTGACTTGAAAGGGTGAAGTTTCCTTCCCTTAAAAATCTTTTGTAAGAAACTTTTGCTTACATCTCATCTAATCTGTGTGCACGCTTCCTTAAAGATTGTTTAAGGTTATATGCAACTGACCCTATGCGTTCTTTTCATTGTATATTTTCTTGTTTTTTTTTCAAATCCATTACCGAACCAGTTTTAGGGAATTTTTTAATTAATTTTTCACAATGCTTACTTTGAGACATGTGCATTAGGAAATATTTGATGGAAAAGATACATTTCCAATTCCGTAGAGTTATACTAGGTAAACATGCTCTTCCTTCGTAAAAGTTATTAAAATACCGTGACGAAATTAAGTTTACTTGACACTTACATTGATATTGACTAAATCGGCTATCTTGATTTTAAATTAAATTTCTCTTGATAAATCAATTAACTGCTGATAATAATGCAGTTGCGTCATTGTCATTGTATGTTTTGTTTTTACGCAGTTACTGCCCACCTATACACTTATAAGATAGTGTTTTATAAATAAAATTACTATTTGAAATAGTATTCAATTTATCATTGATGGAAAGGTGAAAAAAAATAATTTATTTAAAAAAGACGAAGGAAAATCATTATTGTGCAACAAAGAATTATGCAAATAGTAATGTTATTTATAAAAAGGCTACCTTATGAGTGTAGAGTGTAGAAATATAGAAATTGGAATTTTGTTATAAAAATTTGTATTTGGGCTTTATTTTAGATTAGAAACAGATTTGTTTTATAAAAATATTGTGTACAAGAATAAATAATGGTACTCCACTCTTGAAATATTTAATGTTTTCTTAATTTATTAACACCCTGTATGTCTGATCTAAGATTTGTGGATGGTAATCTTATTTCTTCAACAAGCTACATTTTTGATCACGAATGACTTTTCTTCGTAAATTTTCCTCTTGACAACTTCATCTGTGGACAGCTATATATAAAAAAAATGCGATTTAATATTCTTATATCTACAAATTAGAGATAAGTTTAATACAGGTACAGTTATGTAAAAAATATAATGACCCGTTACGTCAAAAATAAGCAGTTGTATGACTCTTGCTAAAGGGATTTAAACTGCAGGTATAATATTTTAGTTAAATTTAAATTTTACAATAATTTTACGTTAAATCAAATGTTGAAATTTGTTAAAGTTTCGTTTAAAATAATTTTGTTTTTAAAACTTCAAAAATTTTCACTTATGCAATAAGACTTGATTTTGATATTATCATTCGATTGGTCGATAATATATCTTCTTTCTGTTTATTTCCTTTTACAACAGAATTGGATTTATGATTTGATTTTCATGACAATTAATGCTCCGAATAGTATCTCTTCAAGTTTTACTTCTTGTGAGATGCACGATTTTCACGAAACTCCCATTTTATAAAATTAAGTTGAATTTTATAAATTTTTTGGCGGTGCTTCCGTAACACTTTAATTTTGCTACCGGTTATCACTCAGAGGTATTATAATTTTCAAATACTTGGATAAATTTGCGCGCCATGTAGTTTTCGGAATTTAGATATTTACTATCAATATGATTTCCTTGCGAAGCTGTCACTGGTTGCTTAATGCATCACCGCGTGTTCGACGTAAGTAAGATGATTTTTCTTGTAACGTTCTGCTTTTGTAACCTTTTTAAATTTCCTTTCTGTTGTTGCATCTTAAATTTCAAATTGCTGATTGCGCGCAATGTTGAAAAACCGTTGGAATTTCGTTAGATATTTGCATCTGTTTCGCAACCTACCGTGAGTTTTACAGCTTAGTTTAGTAAAGTATATGATACCTCAATTTCGGAAGATTCCTTGATTTATGGGTTTACTGCTGTAGGACCTTTTTCGTATTAAATATGCAATTTGAATTTGTTGCTTCGATTTCTAGTTTATTTTACACTATGGATTATATATCCAAACCCGCATTTTTTATAACGGGGCACAATTTGAGCTTTGTTAAATATTTAGAAATATAAGAAATACGGTTAGGTAATTTTTACTTAAAGTACCATTTTAGAAATTTGAAATAGGTGATAGCTTATTTCAATTCTCTAATGTGAGAACTGAGTAATTTTTTAAATGTTAATTATGAAGGTCTAACACTACGATAAAACTTTGAAAAGGCTTGCCTAGCTGTTGGATGACCACGAACTTCCCCTTTGTTAGGTAGCGACAAGTTATCTCGCTTTTGGTCCATAGTGCATCTTTCTTCGAGAATAGAATTAATTTTAGAGAACTTGTTAACTTCCCTCCTCAAATCTGACGCTTCGCCTTACAACTATTTCTTCTGGCAAATGGTAAAGAAGAGATCTGAAGCGTAACATCATCAACAAAATGTCTTTATCACACTTACTATGCTTGTAAATCTCGGCTGATATAGAAGGGAAACTCTTTTAGTATTAGCTGATGCAATAATTAGCATTTTTGTAATAATGGATCTAGTGGTGAAGCATCTTGTATAAGTGAGAGCGAATTATCCACTTTAACGCATTAGGCCATTGAACTAAGGTAATTTAATAGTGCCAAAATACTGAAGTACAGGGAGTTTTTCAGAACTTTTGCCTGACTTTTCTTATGATTCACGTTTTTATTCATCGCATATCTCACAATAAACTTTAAATCAAACTTATTGCTTGGGTAGCTTCAGTTGGTTGTGCTTTAGAACTATTTTTCCAATTTTAAATCTAGTTAGGGTTCACTTTCATTAGGGTGGGTAATACTGTTATCACGATCTACGTCATTGCCTTCAAGCAGTTAATCGCATTGTCATCGATAGCACTGCAATGTGATTAAATACTTGAAGGTCACCTAGACCAAGATCGATTTCTTATATCTTAAAGGATTATTAAATTTTTGGGGTACCTTCAACAATATAAAATTCACTTTGCCAGGAAGAATTTTGTAAATTATGAAAAACCTCTAAAACTCAACCGGAGATAGCTGGCGCTGCTTTCAAACAATAGTCATTCGTATGTCAGCGATATTAAAAAGTTTCAACGATTCGTCAACCATAGATTAACATAACACAGCATTTTCCAAGTCATAGCAAACTAACAAATGAGCAGAATTATCCTAAAATCATTTATTTACCCTGCAGGTTAATTTAACTTTTCCTTTATCAAGCATTTTTAATATAATAAAGGAGTTATGAACACAATTCTGTTTTTATAGCAATGATACAAAAAAGTTTCTCGTATTAAAAACTTTTATAATAAAATTATATTATAATTTTCAAATTTAATCTGGGTAGACGTTTTAGGATCGCTTAATCCGTTAAATTTAATTAGCGGCCATTATTTGTAAGTTAAAATGTTCACATTTGAAACTTTTTTCAAGTCATTTTATATGAATAAAGAATATTTAAAGCTCGTGTCATTGAAGTAAGATTGACTCTAATTAAACTTCCACCTACCGATTTATGCCCATAAATATAACTTTAAATTTGATATAGCATTATACACCATTTAAATACAGCCTCCATTTTCTTTTATTTATTCCGTTCTATTGTTACGTCAAATAAATACATATATGTCTTATTTTGAATAAGTTTCGCCTCACTTGCATTACATGCACATTGCATTACACTTATAGCTTCAGATTTTAAATTTACCAAAGGCACAAAAATATATTGAAACACAATTGTTTTTGTACACTCAGTACATAAAAAGTTGTAAAAATTATTTAAGTTGACCTACTTTCAAAAATCTCGGTTTATCTAAGAATTCCCCTTACAACAAAGATATAATGTACTGTTAAGCCTGAATTGTAAATTACTGGATATAACCTGCAACATACGATATCCAAGAATGCAAGATAAATTAAGTGCGCAATTGTGATAAAACGTCTGCAGATATCAGTTCAGACATTCTTGTCTTGCACTTTTTAACTATATACAGTGAAAATTGTCTAAGGCGGAAACTGGAAAAAGGGGAATCCCGCTTATTCCGGAAAATATGTACGGTCCCACGAAAATTATAGGGAGAATACATAGTCTAAGCCGGAAACTGCTTAACGCGAACACGGAAAGGAAATATAGATCTGATGGAATACATTTAACCTTAAAAATACGGAAAATTGTGTCTGCATACGTAATGTAAATAATATCTATGCTTTTAACATGTATAAATTTGCATGTATTTCTTAGAAGGAATTAAAATTATATTTGTGTATTAAATTTAACCGCGGGACTTTTTAATGTTATTAAGAAACTTCAAAAGGGACTTATTTATACTATTCTGCTAAAACGCAGAATTAACAGTTCTTGAAACTACTCACATGCACTTTCAATCCTAATTGTAAATACGTGCGCATATTG
>JAHWXV010165245.1:0-13523 GCA_024586415.1 Phrixothrix hirtus
AACTTTACATGCCAAACCATCGTATTGAATTCTTGGCTGACGGAAGCACTTTCTCTTTGTACAACAGTAATAGTAATCCATCATTCAATTAAGATTAAATATAGTTCTGGCAATGCGTACAATACACTTCTAATTTCTTAAATATTAGTATTAAGCTATAAACTTCCAGGTTATTGCAGTTCGATGAACCTATAGCACATCTCTCTCTTTCTCTCTCTAACATATGAGGTTATCTCAACCTTACAAGAAAATGTCGTTAGAATTCGTTCGACGAACCTCTCTCTCTATCCCTCTCCGACATAACTCCATCACAGAATTGAATTAAAAACAAAACTCCAGCCGCCAACAAACCACCTCCCTACAAACAAAATGGTCGCCCGATACAGCCACGCCCATTCGTGCTACCAAACACTTTCAAAATAGACGATTACCACCAACATGCTTCAAACCACCTCCCTACAAATAAAATGGCCGATTGATACAGGCACGCCCATTCTCTTGATACCACCGCCCATTTTCTAAATAAACGATTACTCCACCTACTTTACAAATGGACCACTCATAGCTCCTCCCACTTTACTCATTTATAATAACCTGTTAATTACCTCCCACCATCAAAATGGCGGACCATTTTTTCTACATGGGATAGAATGCGTCCCAGAAACCGCTTTGTTATACTACTTACAAAAGTTAAACAAAGAACGATTAGAATTTATTCCTTGGAGTACATTCCATAAAGTAGTTTTCGTTGTTGTTTTAGGGTAGTGTCTAGGAATAACAACTTTCATGGCTTTGTGTATTGTTTTTGTTAGTAATTCGGTGTAGTTATGTACGTTTTCGTTTGGCCTTACTGTCGGGGACGGTAAGAATAAGTTTTGAAGTGTTGTCCAATTAGCTTTTTTATAGTTGTAAATTTTGTTAGTTTCTGTTAATAGTTCTAGGTGAATTTTGTTAATTTAAGTTGAATGTAATGATGTTGTGATCGCTATTGGTTTGAGCAGCTGTGACCTTCCAATCTGTTATAAGTCGAGTGTCTGTGTGGTACATAGTGTCACATCTATGTCCGACTGTGCATTGTTAGACCCGTAATATGTTGGGGATTATTAGGTTTATTTAGAATTTCTAGCTAGTGTTCTTGTATAAAGTTTAGTAGTTTGTGTCCTTTGTCGTCAGTCGTGTTACTGTGCCACATATGCGATTAAGCATTGGCGTCCATCGCATATATGACACGCCTGTTTGCGTATGTGTACGCGATCTTACGGATTCTTCTGAGATGTTCGTCAATGTCATCCAAAAACTGAAAGTAGGAGCTTACCACACGATGGTGTGGCAATCTCAACACAAACACAGTGGAAATCGCTAAGATGTCCCACTACGGTTGTGGTGATATTTCTGTTTAGAACGATGATGGTATCCATGGGAGAAATTCTCTTGGTTATCTTTTGGTTAGATACTGGTATCCTCAGAATTTTCTTGTCAGTAGTAGTGTAAGATTCTTGTAGGAGCATAATGTCGATTGCAAATTCCTCTGCAAGCTTACGAAGTTCATGTACTCGTATAACCGTCGTACAACAGTTGTGTTGTAGTAATTTTGTCATATGTTAAGGGTGTCTGATTAGTATGTGACTATTAAGCCAATTTTAGGTAGGATCAAAGGTTACACGTCCGTATGTTTGTACGTAGTCAATGTATAATGTTTGCAAGTCCAATTCCTCGCTTCTTCTTTTAAAAACGTTAAGCAGTACGTCTTTAAGTGCACTAGGATCAGTTGGTAGATTTATGCAGCGAAGCTGTATCCTATCTACCGCTTCCGGAACTAGAAATGTGATCATGTGTCCGTTTATGTGTAAGTTTCGTACAAGCTTAATTGTATGTCTATTTCTATTTTTAAGTAAATTTGAATTAGGTCTAATGTTTGTATTGATGTTTAGGAATTATCTGTGGCTGGTTTTATATCGTTAGTTTCTGAGTTTTCGGGTCTTCGTAGATTTTTATAGGTTCTTTTTATCGTGTCTTGTAATGTGATGTCATGTGAGTCGGTTTCTGTTATTATAGTTTGATGCGTTTCTATAATATCTGTCTGTGTACTTTGTTCTGTGCAATTCAATTGTAGATGTTTAAGTATGTAGGCAAGGGCCCTGAGTCGGTCCCTTGCCTTTCTAGAAGGAGGTTTTGTTTTATATTTCTTGTCTGTGTTGTTACCTCACACGTGAGTGAGTTGGAATTTTTTTTTTATTTTTAAGTTATACTGAATCAAGTCGATTAAGTTGACTTTAAGCAGAATATTTATGCAGCGGCCTCAGTGGAGTTTTGTACCATAACGGAGAGCATTTAGGGGTCGTGAATCTGGAGATTGTAAACAAAAAAATGGGCGCCAACCAAGAGTGTTAATTGCTTCGATTTTAATATAATATAAATGTTACATAAATTTGTAATTCAATAAATATGAAATAAAAACAATATCTATTATAAAGCATAAATATAGAACGCATTAATTCAATACCAGTAAAATAATCGTGAAATAAATTCAAAGTATTTAATAAATGTACTGTCAAAGTTACTGATTTCTAATAT
This sequence comes from Phrixothrix hirtus, assembly GCA_024586415.1. Taxonomy (NCBI): domain Eukaryota; kingdom Metazoa; phylum Arthropoda; class Insecta; order Coleoptera; family Phengodidae; genus Phrixothrix; species Phrixothrix hirtus. Next base: position 2,575 of record JAHWXV010165245.1, read on the forward strand.
CTAAATTACTTATTTCAAGGCCTTAAAACAAGCTCACAAAAGTTCATTAAATTGAAATTTTTAAAACATAATATTCATATTTCAAGTTATTTAATGAAAACATAGGCAGCTTTAGAATTTTATCTTCTAATATATCGAAGTAAACTGACATGAGTCTAATATAAATGCAAGATTAAACAATTTATACTATTGAAATGCTGAACAATTAGTAAACGATATTTATACAGTTCATAGATAATAAAGAATGATTCACTTAGTAACCAATATTTCGGTATGGAGTAGCACTCAAAGATAAATAAATATATGCACATCTTACACGGTAACGCCTTCTGTTTCAGGAGTTTGGAAAAATTTCAGTTGCCTTTACGAGAGTGGAAATTCGGAAGATTCTTTCTCAAAAACGATGTCCAGCAACAAAGTCTGCAGATGTTCCTCCCAAAAGAATTATTAGGAACAATTCTTGAAGTAATTTATAAGTAATTAAGGCTATTTAGATAAAAAATGCCACCAGGAGACACTAAAAAAGTTAACCGATAAGAATCAAAGAAATTTAAACAGTAGCGAAACTTGCCCAATAAAGTGGAGTAAAAGATTAATCAAACATAAGAAAAGTAAATTTTTAATTTTGAACTTATACAGTCAAAAATCACCAAAATTATGTATTTGAAGGTGAAACGAGGAGTGTTATCAGCACGACCATTCTAGTCTGATCAAAATTGTATAAAATACAAACTTTTTTCTTTCAAATTTTGAAAACTTAAAAAGAAGAATTCGAGAGGTTTTAAACAATTTTACCTATAATAATATACTTTCAGCAAAATTAATTAAAATATGAAACTTTATGCTGCTCATGTATTTAAAAATTAAAATAGCCAAAACAGGGCGTCACTGCTACAGTGTTTACGTCCGTGGGTTCGTTATCCATTGTCCGTTTTGTGTTTATGTTAGTGTATGTTAATTGTGCAAGGTTCGTGTTTTGTATATGTTAGTGTTTGTAAGTTTATTGTACATAATCCGTTTTTTGTATTAGTCTGTTCAGCAATAATTTATAGGTTGCACATTCTTTAAAGTATTTGACTGAGCATTTTTTATTACGTAAAATGCACGGTATGCATGATTGTGGTGCTTTTTTTCTCGTACATTGTTCTCATTTGTAGTTTTCATCACCACGATGTCCATATGCTTCTTTCTCTGACTTGCAAAATTTTTATACTTGTGTTAGATCGCGACTTCGGACGCATTGCGGAACTACTAGAAAATCTTTAACATTGAGAGCACTGCATCCTACATAAATCCTGTCCGTGTTAAGTATAATTTTCCTAAGATTTTGTGTCACCTCCACGACCTGATGATATGTTGATTTACCTCGAGGACCTATTTTAAAACGAAGTTTAAAACTAAAGCCGAATTTCTCCCTAGAAATGCCAATATTGTCTTCAAAGTTTTGCAAATAAATTTGGATTTTTAGTTTGTCTTACGGCTTACCTATTGGGATGTCATAAATCACTACAAGTGAATTTTTCCATCGTGGGAGTTCTCACTTTAGCTCATTCTCCAGGTCTTTATGATTAACGATTTTGTTAACGTCTTCAGGGGTAGGTGTTTCTACTATCAATATATTGTTTTCGGTTCTGATTGTGTTGATTCTGATTTTATCGTGTATTGGGTTGAGCTTTCGTGTAAAAATTTCTCTTATTTTCTTACTGCGTGTTCCTGGTTTTGCTTGTATAAAAACGGTGTTTGTTTTTTGTCTTTACTGTATAGGTGGGGGTGTTAAGGTTGTTGCGGGTGTTTTTGTAATTTGTGCGTATGATTGTTGTAATAGATCTCGTGTTTGGTAGTTTGTAATGCTTTAATTTCGTTTTTTAATGCTTGGATTTGTTTCTGTAATTGTTTGTTTCCCCCGATTAGTTGCGATTGAAAGATTGCTCAGGTACTGAATTTGTCTCTAAGCGTTTTCTACTGATTTTGGTAATTTTGTAACTGGGGTCTAAGTCGTTTTCTATAAAATTAACAATGTCATTGTATGAGTCTAATAGGTCGTTGTATGTGTCTTGTGTATCCGATGTGTTCATAATGTTAACGACAAAAGTTAATATAGACCTCACCTGGGTTTCATCAGCTTTACGTTTTTTATTGATGTCTCCGACGAAGCTGGCCACACTTTTCGATCTTAGCCTTGATGTTGATGCTGGTGGGAACCCTGAATTGGGATTTTCCCCATTATGGTGTTGTTTGTGTACCTTTATAATGTGTAATTTTCTCCTTCCATTGCACTAGAAATAAAAACTAAAATTAATTTAGTTTAACGATGTTGAATTATCCGCTGCACTTTAAATTATTTGAAAATTAAATCGTAAATCGTAAATATTAATAACAAGCAGTTATTTAAAACACTGTTAACGTAGAATAACTGTAATTATTTTATTAAATAAATTTAATAAAATATAGCACTGATTTGGTGGAGCGCTTGAAGCACGTCCGTTCCGCTCAGCTGTTCCGAAGCGAATCTGTGAATCTGTGGATATTCAAAATTCAAATTCAACATATCTTTACTATAAATACATAGATCGCTGCCTTACAATTTAAAGCGAGCCTTGATCTTATCCTAATCTTATTTGCTATTTTTTTTGTGTGGCTACCGCCCTCCGGCACACCTGAAGAGTTGGTAGTCATTTTAAACTAATTTATTCTATGCTACAGATTTGGGTAGTCCTATTCTACTAATGTGTCTTCGTCAGCTGTTTAACTAGGTACAATTTTTGTTAACTTATTTTTAAGGTCATTTATTAAACTATATTTATCGCAGGTTGTTGAATTTTTATTCGAATTTAATTATTTTTTTACTAGTTATACTACCTTAACCTAAGAGAGTTCCCGCAGTATCTGCATCAGTATTAAGGATACTGGGAAAAACGCCATTGTGGTCTCGTCACTAAGCACTATATTTGTTCACTTATTATTAATCACGTATTTCCACTAAAGAGTTAATTCTCTATGCTGGGGCATATAGTTGATGGTGGGTAGGTAGGTCACTGTTGTTGTGTGGAGTCTTCTAACCATTTCAATGAGTTAGGCCTCTTGTGTAATATTTGTCATGATTTGTTGTAAAACAATGAATGTAGAAATTGTGTGTATAGATTAATTGTGAGATTGTTGATGGTGTTTGAGTGATGATTTGTTATGTTTGTATGTAGTATATGCATGTTTGAGAAGTATTTTAGATGTTTGTGTTGAATTCTGTCTCAGTTTTTGGTCTGTTAGTTGTTATAGTCAGTTTAATTTTTAGGTAATGTCCATTTGTGGGAGCAGCAAGTTCTAATTTATGCAACTATTGACATAGGTAGGTTTACGTTGAATTCTGTTTATTGATGTAGTACTTTTTCTCAAGAAAGGAATTTTGCGTTGAGAGTGTGGCATTTAGTTTTGTCTCTAGATCTTTTCTGGATTCGGCTTCTAGGAGTAATGCAAGATCGTTTGCATAAGCTACATTTTCGAAGATGGAGTCGTCTGCTTCTATTGCCAGGAGCAGGTCGTCGAGTACTATGTTCTATAAGAGTGGCCCATAGATAGAGCCCTGTTGTGAATATTTATTATCGTTGCGTACCTGTCCTGACAGTAGCTTCTTATGGTTTTGGTGAGTCGTTTGGTGTTTAATCTCTGGAGTCTGTGAACTAACGTAGGCCACCAGTAATTATCAAAAGCACCATTGAAGTCTACGCAGACGAGCACTGCATATTTGGAGTGACTATTTTTAATAGAGCGTAATATTCTGTTAATGGCATCTTCAGTCGATCTGCCTTTCCTGAACCTGCATTGTGCATTGCTGTAACCGTAGTCTGTAACGTGTAATGTCAGTCTTTGATTCAGGATCTTCTCTTGTAGTTTGCCTAAAGTATTTAATAAGCAGATCGGTCTGTATGATTTAGTGTTTTGAGGGTCTTTCCCTTGTCCCTTTTTGATAACCCTGTCGTTTACCTGCTTTCATCTTGGTGTTCTTTGTGTACCCTTATAATGTGTAATTATCTCCTTCCATTGCACTAGAAATAAAAACTAAAATTAATTTAGTTTAACAATGTTGAATTATCCGTTGCACTTTAAATTACTTGAAAATTAATTAATTCACATCGTGAATATTAATAACAAGCAGTTATTTAAAACACCGTTATCGTAGAATAACTGTAATTATTTTATTAAATAAATTTAATAAAATATAGCACTGGTTTGATGGAGCGCTTGATGCACGTCCGTTCCGCTCGACTATTCCGGAGTGAATCTGTGAATCTGTGCATACAAAAAAAAATCCTGACAACCAGTAGACATAATAAAACAATGGACGCGATTGCTATAGGGAAGAAAAGATCCGGGCTTTATTTGAAGCCACACAAGACGGGAAGTGCTTTGTATCTGCGACCTTATACGTATTCAAAAACTTTTAAAGCTTCCCGATAGACCTCTAATCGATATTGAACTGCGGAAATATGCAAAAATGTGCCATATTATCGAAGAGCTTTTATGCGAGATGGCTTACCTAAAAAAGTAAGAGTTAGTGAGGCAGATATTATAAACTTGGATAAAACAGAGAATGAAGGTAGTCATTGTGTTTGCTATAATAAAGTAAGTCGGAAGCTTTGTATTTTGATAGTTTTGGAAATATAAGCCAACATAAGGAAGTTATTCACTATTTTCATGACTGCAACACTTACTAAAACTATAAAAGAACGCAAGAGTTTAACACAGTCATTTTCGGCCACTTATGTCTCATGTTTTTGTATAATAAACTGAAATCTTAGCAAAATCATTAGTATCATGTCAAATACGTTCAGTTTAGAGAGTTCAGGGAACAGCGTTAGTTACGACTTTTATCCACCAATTAAATTAAATTCGAGATACAAATGTTTTAGCCTTGATTGGATTCTACGGTTGCAATTCCATTCGCAACATTAATCACAGAAATGATATAATTCATTTTTATGAAACTACGGTGACTAAATCAAAGGTATCTGAAAAAACTTCAATTCCACACGATGATATGAAATTGATGAAATAATCAATTATTTGCAAAAAGCATTTATTAAACTTGTTTCACTCTCTAGGTGTACCTAAGAGTTCAGTAGTAACATCATTGTTGCTTAATGCTAAAGATATTTTTCAATTGACAACCCACAATAGTACTCTTAAATGTGTAATAAAAAGCAAATACGCGATCAATTTCACGCAGTCTGGAAGTATTGGTCGTATGTTGGGTTTTAGTACTAAAGTTTTCGATGGAAATCTGGAACACTCTTCTGATTTGGCTATAGAAATTCTAAAACATACCAAAATCCATTTAGATCGCAATATAAAGCAGATTCTTATATAAACGGTGAAACAGTGTAGACACTGAGCGAAATAGAGATTTCGGTGGTACCTGGTTTAAGATTAAGTAAAGTTACTGCTAATCCTACATTTTTGGAAGTGAACACAAGCCTTATAAGTAATATCATAATAAATTTAGTAGATCAGCGTGGTGAACATGTAGATTTCGACAACGAAAACGTTTCCATTCGTTTGGAATTAAAAAAAGAAGATGGATTTAAAATTCAGAAATAATAATAATAATAATAATAATAATAACGTCAACGGAAGTAACTTGTTCAATTGTTTTCTACCTTTCGAAGAAACAACAACTCCCTCTCCGGCTGCTTCTGTGCAATCAACGACTACGTCTTCGTCACATTCATCCTTACCGTTGTCAACAATCGATTTGGATCCTAAAAAGAAATCAGCCACCACCGCAGCAAAACAAACATTATTTTTAAGTGAAAGAAGTGTTTTAAAATCTATTGATACAAAAATTAAAAAACATACATCACCAGCAATATAACATGGCAATCAAACTTAAGATTTTTGACCGTTTAACTGTTGATGAATCCATCACCAAATATGAAACCCACACTTATTTGCGGTACGGCTGTAGAACATTCGCAGTTCCCGATGAAATACGAATTCAAATTTAAAGTCAAGGTCTAATAACTAACACGTGCAATAGCTACAAATGTAGCTATAGAGGGGTCTATTAAATGCGATGCTCCAGCCGCTGTTGCAAATTAAGCTGGCTATGAATTTAATTTAATAAACAATTTTCCTGGTTCTTATTTGAGGAAATTAGATATGAACTTGATGGACAAAAAGTAAATGTATTTAGACTGCCTGGAGTAACATCTGCCTCATATGCCTCATATTCAGATCAAGAAAGTAATAATTTGGTGCTAGCCGCTTGGACAATTAAAACCAAAAACTATAATATCCAAAAAAATTGAACTCAGCATGTTGTAAGATAACTTTCAGAGAAAGTTCATCGCATGCATACCAGTAAGGCATATTTTTGGTTTCGCCCATCAAGATGGGCCAGGAGCTAATCCTAATCAGATCTCGAACACATCATGATTGCTACAAGAGTGATTTAAATTATACAATTAGTTTAACAAATGTATACTGGAAAGTTCCGCACATTACTTTCAGTGATGAAGCTAGACTTAATTTGTATAAGAAGCTAAATACAAAATCAATAATTTCCATGATATTCATTCTAACAATGGGAACTGAATGAATTACCAGCAATGAAACAAACTAGATTTGATATTTGGTGTATTAAAATATCTATTGGATTACAAAAGCCGCGTTGGCTCTTGATTGGTTTCCAGAAAAATCAGCGTGCGAGTAAAACCGAGGAAGCGTCCGAATTTAAAAATCTAGACATCTCAAATCTTATACTTCACTTGAATTTGAAAAGTATTCAGTAGATAAGCTATGGGGGTTCTGGACCAAAATCCCATGTTATTTTAAATGGGCCTAAAAGTTAGCGTTCAAAATCATTCGGTGTTCTAGACCAAAGTCCCATGTAATTTTAAATAGTTTGTTTCGAAAAGGTCTTCACGTTTCTAGGTCATTCGGGGTTCTTGACCAAACCCCCAAAACTAATTTTAAATGGTTCATTTTGAGTTATTAAAAAGGTCTTCACGTTTCTAGGTCCTCTCTCAATCAGGTGACAACGGCAATCTTGTTCGGCGTTCTGGACCAAACTCCTATGTAATTTTAAATGGTTCGTTTTAAGTTAGGGAAAAGTCTTCATGATTTTAGGTCATCTCTCTTAAACACGTGACAGCGGCGATCTTTTTCGGCGTTCTGGACCAAACTCCCATGTTATTTTAAATGGTTTGTTTTGAGTTAGCGAAAAATCCTTCACGATCCTAGATCATCTCTCAATTACGTGACAGCGGCCATTTTGAATTACGCCACCTACCGCGGCCTAGTTCAATTTCGAACCACATATCACCTTGAATTCACAATATTAAAACTTCGATAAGAGGAACATTTGAAATATGGAATAGCGGCATATATTGACCAATATTAATCATTAAGCGGGAAATTTGAAATTGAATTTAGAGAATAACACCATCTATTGCCTGTTATCAAAGATTCGTTGAGCAGGAATTTTAAAATTATAGAATAACGACATCTATATTAAAACTTCGTTGAGCGGGAATTTTGAAATTATGGGATAACGAAATCTATTGACCGATATTGATCGTTGAGCGGGAAATTTCAAATTATATAGAATAATACCAAGTGCGTATCAAGTGCAACATATATCATTTTCAACTACTATGAGAGTTCGACAGACATAATTTTCTACTTACTCGGCCGTACCTTCAAGTCGACCGGTTTTGACCAAATCGATCATATTGGATTATAGCCAATAAAGGCGCAGGTGTCCTTCTACCATTTTGGATGAAGGTGTTCTGTTAAGCATTCGATTAAGGAGTGAATACAAAGCTACTGTTTCACTTCAGCGTCTGCAAAATGCAACTTTAAGAAATAATAAAAATCTTTTTATTTATAAGTTTTTATTTTATTTAACTATAGTACATATCAAAGCTTACAATCAAATTACTTAAGTATGTTGGATGCATTTGTCCAGATAGACGTTTGAAGATCTAATGATTTAAGTACCTTTACGCTTCAACGCATTTTTTGCCAGATATGCATATTCATGTTTAGCTTTCTGCAATTCATGTTCATAGAAACCGCCAAGAATAATATGTTGATACTGCATATCAATCGATTAATACAGGAATCGTAAATTACATTTAATAATTTTGAAAAACTCAATAAACCCTCTTCAAATGTACTTTTAAATTTACTAATTCTAACCACATCCCCCATCTTGTAGCGAGGTTTTTCAAAAATTCTCTTTTGTTTATAAGCTTTATTAAGGAACAGTTTTAGAAGTCACATCTTTAGACTTCATTCCAATCGTTCTATGCTTACTCGTATTGTAATTTTGCGTTACATCACCCAACAACATCGAAGTTTAAAATCTAGCCTTACCAATGAATCTATGTAACGTTCAATCCTTCGTAAAGTATATTACGATTCCAATTTAGCTATATCAGCATATAAAAAAAGCAATACGTCACGCGGTATATCTATCTTACTTTCATTTAATTAATTTAATGTAAATAATATAGAATACAATATAACAAAATAGAATAAAATAAATTAACATAATATCAAAAAACTAAAAACAAATCAGGAGTTCACTATTTGAGAAGGTCCTTATCACTAGCTCATATATTTCATTAACCAAAATTGTACTGTCATAAAAATGCAATGCATAGTTAGAATTTGCCAATTATCATTGATAATTAAATTATTAAGAAGAAACAAGATATATTTCGCTAACAATTGCTTTAAAATTAATTAGTGTGATATTGAAGATATCTAAGTTTGTATGCATACTCAGACAGTTCAAAGATTTTAACAATTTTATTAAAGGCATTCAATATAAAATTGACTTAAAAGTATATGAAACAAGTTATGTAATCTGGCTGTTCTAATTGGGGCTCTGAAGTTACGCAGCGATATAACTTCAGCCGAATCAATATGACCGGTTACTATTTTAAAACCAAATACCGAGGTAAAAATTTTGCCCTTGTTATGCCCTTCGGAAGTCGCGGTCTATTCTGTAACGCAAGAGGTCGCGGAGTATCTCACAGATACACGCTACATCTTTATAACTTTTATACATGCTATGAACTTGAGGTGTTTCAATTTAATTTTTTAGTCTAACTTTACGCATATTTAATGATTTTAATTAACACGAAAAAGAATAACACTAATAATTACATTAATTTATTAATAAAAATTCATAAACGTATTACAAAATTAGCTATGAAACCTATTATTAAAAAATAGTTCATTTTAGGAATGTTAAAATTTAATGAGACACTTGTTGCACAGCGGTGTATAAAATATAGTCGATAACCGTCCAAATTCGTTGCAAAACAATTTTATAAACCACCTAGGTGGATCCACTTCATTTTATTAACTATCAATAGTTACTACACGCCGTCCTTTATAAATGAACCAAGTGTAAAAGGGGAAGCGGAAAGAATTAAGCCACAGCTACATGCAAGTGTAACGAAATATTGGCTATCAGATTGGAAATATTAACAAAAATGGTGCTTGTGTATCTATCACATACACCGCGACCTCCGGAAGGTTTAAGATATTTCTCAATTCATCTGATCTAATGGTGATGTAATTTGAGAAAATTCCAACCATTTTGAAATGTAAAAATCTTAATAAGCATATTCTACACTTTTTCCATCCCTATTGACTGATTCATAAATCTGGGATTCCGTATAATAGAATAATATTCTAATCTGATCTGATCTCACAATATGTGCTGTGCACTCAACGAACGAATCGGTTTTAAAAGGGAAACATCAGTTGCAAGTTGAAGTGGGAAGTGTATTTATTAATGTAAGAAGAATGCATTTATTAAAGTTGAACGAAGTCGTCAAACTTGATACGGTTAAACTCATTATTAAAATAGGGGACTTAGAGGAAGCCAACCAATAGAAACTATTAAACATGAAACGGGCAATAGCTAAATCATTTTCACGTGCGGTAATTGGTGAATTGGGGAAGGTGTTACATTCTTTCCTAATAATACTGGAGGAAAATATAATAGATGAGGATATCAATAAATTTAATGAAAATGATGCAGAAAATTATTGCTTGATTTTTCTGGGCTCAAAATGCTTAGTAAGCCATTGGAGCGTACCTAATTGAATTTATAAATAAAAATGGATTTACAAAAATTAAACAAAGTTGCTAAAACTCAGTAATATCCTTTTATATTTTATCATACATATGTAGTAAACTTGTGTGCCGTGGTCTATATAACCTATGTATACAATCATGTTACACATATGCCCTTGCGCGAGGACCGCGGCGCGGACACACACGAATCGCGGACGCGGGCACACGTGTAATCACTCGCGACATTGCTTCGCCACCAGCTTAAATCTAGATACTAGCGTAAGGTAAGTAATTAAATGGAAGCAACAATGTAATTAATTGCTAACCAGCAATGGCCTTAAATAAAATGCACGGGAAAGCTTTATTTATTAATTCCAAGGATTTCCACTGAACCGACGCTCGGCGTCGTCGCGGATAGCGTCGAGGCGGTAGGAGTCGTAGCGGAAGGCGTCGGTCTAGCAGGTGTCACACTAAGGCGTTCAAAAGCGCGACAGCGACGGGACGGGCGTCGGTGATGGAGGGCATCTTGGATGCGGCATCGTCGATTGGCAAACTTCTCGAACCTACCTTTATTGAAGGCCACCTTCGGTTGCGGACCCGTTACAGAAAATAATTACAACAAAAATAAACAGCAGACCACTGGTGGTTCGGTGAATAAATAAATAAAATATAACGAAATGGAATTAAAGCAAAACGATATACATAAAACACATATACAGTGAGAGCAAGAATGTTTGTCCGGACGATACTTGTTTCATCTTGTGTTATCAAAACTTCGATCCAGTCTGATATTAGCTGCGTTAGTAAATTGACAATTGTTTGACATTTGTGTGCGTTAGTAGATTTGTATTGGTTAA
>JAHWXV010165291.1:0-10950 GCA_024586415.1 Phrixothrix hirtus
ATTGAAATTTAAAAATCATAAAATTTATTGACAATGCTAAATTATAAAAAGTAACTACATTAAGTGTTCAAACTGTGCAGCTTGTTTGTTATCATGGAAACCAGATAATTTTTTAGGGTTTGTCAGTGATAATAATTTGGCATTTTGATTTATCGGATAGTTTTCCTTAGTTTTCAATAAACATATGTAGCTAGTGTCTTTGCAGTGTTTGTTAAGTATTTACTTTATTGTGATATATCTAAGAATGGTCAAGTTAAGTGATCGTGAAATAATTGAAATTTTTTGCATGCTAGGTTTTAGAGACAGAGTGAGCACCCAAAAAGAAGTAGTTCAATTATTCAATGAAACTTATCCTAATCGGCAACCCATTTATCAAAGCACAGTGTGTAGTATTGAATCTAAATTCAGAGAATTTGGACACATTCGTAATCTTGCTAAATCTAGTCGGCCGTCAGTGAAAGAAGAAGATCAGCTTAACATTTTGTTAGCAGTAAAGGATAGTCACCACACCACGCTTTCGGAAATTGCTTCTACTTTCAATTTGGTACCGTCCACAGGGCACTGAAAATAGAAAAGTGCCATGGGTATAAGGTGCACCTGGGCCAGGAACTGTCTGATGACAACTTTGATCGCAGAAACCAGTTTTGTGAACAAACGCAGCCATTATGTTACAATGATGATAATTTTTCTGATGAAGCTACCATTCCTTTAAATGGCAATGTACATAAACAAAATTGTCGTTTGATATTTTATGGCAGAGCCATCTAGTATTGAATTATATGAAGCAATATTAAAATAAATATGAAGAGATATCCTATAAAGTATGAGGTTTAAATTCTAAATGAATAGGACACCTACATGAGTGAAAAGCCATAAAATTGTAAGTTCAAATTTTAGCAAATATATGAACATTTGCAAGGCTAGTCACCACCAAAAAATCACATAACCTTACATAAAAATGTAGGCAGGCGAACAATAAGGTTTTGCATTTTCAAATGCATTTGATGAATAAAGTTTTACCTTTTCAAATGCAAAACTTTATTGTTCGCCTACCTACATTTTTATGTAAGGTTATGCGATTTTTTGATGGTGACTAGCCTTGCAAATGTTCATATATTTGTTTAAATTTGTACTTGCAATTTTATGGCTTTTCACTCATGTAGGTGTTCTATTCATTTAGAATTTAAAGCTCACACTTTATAGGATATCTCTTCGCCTTTATTTTAAAATTGTCGTTATTGGACTGTAGAAAATCCTCATTGGATGAGAGAGAGTCACACGCAAAGACCTGAAAAGTGAATTTTTGGTGCGGTATCGTTGACGGGAGAATTCTAGGGCCTTATTTTTAAGACGAAAATTTAACCGGTGCGATCTATTTAGATTTTCTGCGGGACAACCTCATCGCCGCACTAATAGCTTTATACCCAAATCCAGCCGAAGCTAATCTTCTCAGGGTAACTTCTTCTCCGCATTACGCAGTCCCTGCCCAAGCCTACTTAGATGAGATTTTCCCAAATCGCTGTATAGGAAGAAGGGGGCTGATTGAATGGCCAGCCAGATCGCCATATTTGGCATCCCTGGACTACTTTTATGGGGACACTTAAAAACTCAGATGATATACCATAAGCGGCCAGTGAATTTGGAAGATTTAAAACACAGAATTCGTACAGAAATTGAACGTATCTCTCCAGAAGTTATCAAGAATGTGTAAAAAGGGTTTGATAATCGCCTTGGTTACTATCAAGTCGTTAACGGTGCGCAGTTAGAACTCTTAATATCGTTACTTTTTACAATTTAGCATTGTCAATAAATTTTATGATTTTTAAATTTCAACATCATTTTTCTCGAAAATTTTTTTTTATGTCTCCTACATCAATTTTAACTTTGTTGTACGTAAACAAACACGCTGTTTAAGATTCCGTAATAAAAATGGGGATTGTTATTTAAAAAAAATATCAATGAGATCATAATATATATATATATATATATATATATATATAATTTTTTGGAAAATGTATATATATACATATACATATATACAGTGGCCGCTAGAAGGTACACACCAAATGGGAAAAATTTTGTTGTAGGATTTTTCAAAAAGTTTTTACACCATCAATTATTTCTTGATAAGAAATCCCAAATAGCCAACTTAGATCTACCAAACCAATTTTCAATCAGGAGAAAATGGCAATTTTTGAAATGATCGAAATTAAGATTCGGCGATATTTCTAAAATTATGGGTTTTTTCAATTAACTTTTTATGCGTTTCAATCAACTATCACAAAATTAGGTGTTCAGTGCGAAAAAGAAATTTATTTATGCAGTACTTTAGCAGAAAATTGAAATTTTCTAGAATAATTATTATTTTTACCTTCCCGCCAGATTTTGCAACTGATATTTATCTTCAATTAACAGCTTAACTGCATATATTTGTATTCAAAAATTGTTTGAAATAATATTTTCTTTTAATCGCTTAATTTTCAAATTTATAGTTGTAATGTTCCTATTTTTCACATTTTTGGTGCACTGCTACTTAGCAGCAAATACAACAAAATAATTTGAATTTTTTTCCTAATGTGATTCAAAAGAGATAATTTTATCCAGAAAATGCATCTAAATTTTCTCGTGATTAAAAATTGATTTAGTAGATCCAAGTTGACCATTTGGGGTTTCCGATGAAGCAAAACTTTTCTGAAGAATTCCATAATACAAATTTTTCCCATTTGATGCGCACTTTCTGGCGGTCGCTGTAGAAGCTAAAAGGTTGTACAGTGAACGATTTCCCACTTGTCAGATTCCTATTAGGAAAACTTTCCAAAGTATCATCAACGTCTTCATGAAACAGGCACATTAGAACAAAATGGAGGACCAGGAAGGCCAAATGTTGTATTAAAGGTAGAATTGGAAGAAAGTGTACCGAACATGACTAGGGAAGATGGAAGTACGTCTACTAGAAAAACAGAAAATGTTTTGAATATAAGTCATGGGACTGTGAGGAAAATACTAAATCGGAACAACTACCACATTCGGCGCGTTCAGGCACTTACTCCTGCTGATTTCCTTCAACGTTTTGAATTTTGTCAGTGGCTTCTGCATACTTTGGTTCATATCTATCAACTACTGCTACTTTGCTAATCTATAAATAAACGTATTATAAGGGGCGTTCAAATTTAATCAGCAAAATAATATTACTTTTCAATATAATTAAACCGTTTCAAATCCAATGCGCTTTCGCCAACAGTCGCAAAACTTGGTTGCATGGCCAATCAGTTTAGAACATCTCGTATAATACCATCATTTGATTTAAACTTTTTCCCTCCTAAAAATTCTTCGGGATCAAATCAGGTAAATTTCTGAGTGCGTAGATTAGAACTGTATTCTGAAAAAGTAAGAAAATCCCTTTGCTGTTTGGTTATTTCATCAAGTGAAGAAAACATACAGAACTCTGTTGTTCGTCCAGCTCTATCTTTCGTAATATTATTTAATATAATTTTAATTTGATTTATTTGCATTCAGTTATTCGCCAGTTATTAAAAAGAACGAACAAAGAACATCGATTTAGCTTCAATAATAACAAATTCATTGTGCGAGTCTACTTTAATTATTTTAAAATAAACACAATAATTTTTACAAATAACAAAATATAAAAAATAACATCTAAATTTACGTAATTGTCTAAATAAATATAAATAAAGATTATTTTTTCAATAAGGTGAAGTTGAAAGATCTTTAACAATAAATTTCAAATTTCTTCCTGAATCAGTTTTACTACAAATACCGTTATAATATGTTTTAGTACTCGGAAATGTAATTTTTAGGATTTAAAATTGTTTTTATTTAAGAAATTTTAACTTATGATACACTTGAGTGAACTTTAATTCTGAATATGACTTACTTTATTTTTTTTAGGGTGGGCATTTTTCGTGTTGAAACAATTTGTTTATTGCCATCGTAACGAAGTTCTTTTATTTAATTGTTTTTAAGTTGGAGAAGCGTTAACTTGAGCATTATTAACAATTATTTTAATTGGATGCGCTACTGTAAATTGAGACAGCTGTTGTCTTGAAATCACTCGCGAACTGAACTTTAACTATGCACTTGGCGCTCGAAAATTAAGCATGTTCTTTATGAACGCGTGGCTAAAAATTACTCGGCAAAAGGCAACATTTATCTTGCATCTTGGTTTTATATCGTGGCTTTGGTTGTTAAGGCGACGAAATTTGCGGTTCAAAGCAATAATCGTGTCTTGTCTTTTAAATTTATTTTGAATGTTTCCAGTTTGTAATCGGTTTTTCGTTGAGGTTTCACACTGTCTGTACTAGGAATGATTCATAAGATTTAAATTTAAATCCTTTCTGCTTGTTTTTAGAATTATTATGTCATTTATGATTTTATGTTTGTCACTGATCACTTTGCGCCACGTTATTTATTATGCTAATCTACTTAAGCTAAATCTTAATCTATAAAAAAAATTCCTAATGGTGGGAACAATTTTAGAAATTTATTTAATTTTTGTGTATCGATCTCCTGTATTGAGTTTATAGCACGACACTCAGTGAGGAACTCAATCACTAACACTCTCTGTATATTTCAAAAATAATGTTGCGGCTATTAATTTAAATGAACAAAATACCGGCAAGATCACTGGTAATTTTTGAACGTATTGCTAATGGAGTAAATAAAGGTGTGGCAGAATATCATGCAATTTAATTGGTGTCCTGGTTAAATATTGAATTAATCTAATTACTTAATTGGTTTTAAAAAATTATAGACTGTATAACATCAACATCAATAGTGTAAAAATTCTCCAGTCTCATTGAAATGCATTTCAGTATTGGATAGAATATCCTGTCAACATTAATAAATTATAAAAAGTAGGTTATTTATTACTACATTAATTAGTGGAAGTAATTAAATGATTTTCGATAGATGCTGATAGATATGTGAAAGACTATAGTAATTTAAATATAGTGATTAAAATAAATAAGAAAGTTATTTTGTATCATTAGACACTTCGATAAAGATAGTGGAAATTTATCTCCCGACTTCTTTATTCATACTTCATAAC
The DNA here is from genome assembly GCA_024586415.1 of Phrixothrix hirtus. NCBI lineage: Eukaryota > Metazoa > Arthropoda > Insecta > Coleoptera > Phengodidae > Phrixothrix > Phrixothrix hirtus. The sequence goes on from JAHWXV010165291.1 coordinate 5,069, forward strand.
GTGGTATAAACCATTAGTAGCAGTTTATACGTAGAATAACGATTAAATTTTAAATGTGTTTGTTAAATATTTGAAATTGCAACTAGTGAACGGATTTTTCTATTATTTATAAAACAGCTGTAATTAAATCTTGAATTTCTATGTACAATAGGAGGTGCTACGATAGACCAATCTATTGAAAATGTTTATCAAATTAATTTTACAGCTACCGCGAGGAATTAATTAAAACATCAAACTTCGAAGTCAATATGATTTACAATCCATATCCTCAACGATATTATAATCGATATCTCCAACGGCCTGAAATAATATTTGAAGTTGAAATGCTGTCAGTAGATAGAAATTTACAAACCTGTTGTCAAACAAAATCGAAACAAAAATCCTGATTCATCGTCGTCAGACAAATTAAACCAAAATGTAGTCGAACACCTATGTATAAACCACACAATAAGAATTTAGAACTAATATACTAAGTTTTTATTTCAAAATCGCCCTCGCTTAAAAAATATGCCTCGTATATGAACATTATTTTAGTTTTATAAAAAAAATTCGAATTTATGTAGAAACAAATTTTACTTTATTCACAATTACAGTTAAACTTTTATATAACGAAGTTGATAAGTCTAAGGAAAAAATTTATTTGAAAGTAAACAACTTATGTAGGCATGTCGATTATCGAACTTGCCCAGATAACTCAAAATAAAAAAACGTGAATTTCAGTAAAACGAGATGTTGTTTAAATACCATTTAATAATATATTTTCACAAAGACAAACTTATATGCGTTTACTGTGTATGTGTACCTACAATTATAAGTTTTATTGTAAATCTAGGAATTCTTCGTAGTAACACAATAATAATTAATAATTTGGTCATTGCTTATACTAAAATTTATATACTACAGTAAAGGAACAATATAATGCTGAATGATTTGTACAATAATTCTAAATTCTACAAAGCAATTAACAATTAAATAGGACGATTGCTACATATTGGTTTTAGTTAACTTGCAAGAATTTAATTCATGTAAAATTTTCATACATTTTTCATTGATACGAGGGTTGATCCCTTTGCTCCACCCCTGACTTACAGTAGCAATATTTCAAACATGTGACCTCAATTTCTCAGCATAGTCCCCATTGAGTTTAACAAATTTGTTCCATCGATGCTCTAATATTTCCAAAGCCTCTCTGAAAAAAGATTGTTCAACTTCTGCAAACCACTGATTTACCGCACATACAAAGGTCAAGCCATTATTATTGAGAATAAAAGAACCAGCGTAACTTTTTTCAAAATTTTATTTTAGATATGTTCAAAGTAGTTGCCTTCTGCTATAATGCACTTAGTCATTCTTTCCTTCCACAGCTTAAATGCCCCAAGCCAAGCAGCTTTAGGAATACTATCAAAATAACATCGAACAGCAGCATCGATCTCTTCCTCTGAAAAAACCTTCTTCTCGTAAGTTCTTTTTTAGCCCAAAAACAGCCAAAAGTCGCATATTGCCAGATCCGGTAAGTATGGAGGATGTTCGATTACATTAATCTTGTTTTCAGCCAAATACTGCCAAGTTATCGATGCAGTGTGGGAAGAAGCATTATAATGATGTAGCACAATTCCCTTCTTTGGCACTTTATTAAACACTTCTGGCAAACAGTGTTCGACGTACCAAAATAATACAATATGGCGTAGAGTAAATAGTGCATCTAAGGATTGGTGCTTAATTTATTAAATATTGTGGACATTTGATATTATTGTTTAATTTTATCGTTGCATACGTAGAACAGTAAAGTCTTCTAATCTTGGTAAGCAAGTGTATTATCTGTAAACTGTACTTTTGGTCTCATTTATATAATTTATATAATTCTCAAGCAATTGTGAGGTTAAATAAATTTCATATAAACATGAGTTCCGCTGGAAAACCAAACACAAGGTCAATAAGTTGCGATAATGAAATCTTGATGAAATTGTCAAAATTGGAATAAGTTTGATAAACTCGAGAAAGGTTTTGACAAAAAACTAAATACATTACGGGAAGGTTTAGAAACAACGATCAAAAATCATTTAAGTGAAATTAAAAGTTCAGTTCAAGTGTTGGATACCATAATAATACAAGCGTCGAAAAAAATTGAAGAAGTTGATCGATATGCTGATGGTCTAGAGCAGTACACCCATCGAAATAGTTTACGTTTTTGTGGAATAGAAGAAAGTCAAAATGAGAATTCTGATGATGTTATCATAACATTTATTACATCTAAATTTAATATTAAAATGGATTGAATATTTATCGATCGTTCATATAGAATTGGTAAAAAAAATAATCAGTATCCACGGACCATACCGGTTAAATTTGTTAGTTACCGTTATAGAAGTATTATATACGATAACAAAAAGTTATTACGAAATTCAAATCCTTTTATCACCGAAAATCTGACCAAATTCAGATTTCAATTACTTAAAACCGCTAAGCAAAAAATAGGAAAAAACAAGGTGTGGTCAGCCGATGGCAAAATCCTGGCAGTTGCCTCTAACGGTAAGGTAATTCAGATCTCGACCATTACTGTTATAAATACCTTACTGAATTGAATAAAATAGTATCACTGTAACATGCGATGGGTAAAGATATCAATGTTAACTAAAATGTATTCAAGTATAAATTTAAATTTGTGGTGATAGTGGCTGCATTTCGTTATAATGTTACTTTTATTTATAAGATGATTCATGGATCTTCTATAATCAGACATGTTTCTGAATTGCCTAGTTGATTATAGGATGATATTAGCTTATTTCCTTAGAATTATATTTATTTTCTTAAATATTTGATAATTTTAATATATATGAATGTCATATCCAATCTGTAAGATTGTGTGCTTGTTATAGGAACATATGCACGACAAATAATAATTTGTATTACGTAAAAGTTTTTATTCATCCTGTATTTTATTTTTTATTTATACCTACAATAAGCTACATTTTTATTTAACATACGTGTATACCCATTTGTTTACTAATGGTCAAATTCTGTTTTTATATGTACTGTTTTATTTTCTCTCCACATTAAATTTAAGAACTTAATTTAATTTAGCACCATCTACAGTGAATTGTTTCATTATTTTTTTTGTTATATACTACTTGCAGCTTGAATTAAGTGACATTTTCCTTGTTTTTGTTTTATATTATATTAAATAATTATATGAGCAAAATAAGAAAAGAGCATGCTTATGAACTGCTATTAGTCCATATAAACATTAGATCTTTGTTATCGAAAATCCACAAATTAAAAGAATTCCTAGACAATGTTAGTAAAACCCCTGATTTCATTGCTATAACTGAAACTTGGTTGCAACCTAATGTACCCTCTACGGAAGTCGAATTACATAATTATAAAAATGTTCATGCCGACAGAACCACCACTCAAGGTGGAGGAGTTGGGATCTACATCAAAAATATTTTAAATTATAGTTTAGTTGTGTCTAGTTTAAGTATTGAATAATTGTGGGTAAAAATCACTTCAGGTAAAAAAATATTAAGTGTTGCCGTCGTTTACAATCCACATACAAATCTTCATGTAGAGTTTCTTAATAACCGTTACGATTTGTTGCTAGAGGTTTCTTGTTTAACTGAGAATATAATAATTCTTGGAGATTATTAACTTTGGTAAATCTAGTAATACTACTTCTGAACTACTTCATTTTTGTAATAATTTTAATCTTATACAACACATAAACGAGCCAACTCGAAATAAATCAACGCTTGATCTAATCCTTAGTAGCTCAATGGTTAAGATAATTTAAGTAGGAATTTTCTCTCCTTCTCCGCAATTTTCTGACGATGAAATGATTTTTTGTACAGTTAGAAGTGTTTGTGATACAGGTATTAGAAAATTAAGGTATATCGTAATTTTCAAAATTTTGAGTACGTTTCCTTTGGTCATGATCTTGATTTAATGAATTGGAATACTATATACAATTTAAATGATGTTAATTCCAAAATAAATTTTTCAATGTTAATTTACTACAATTATTTAATCGTCATGCGCCTTATGTTCCAGAATTAGCAAGCCATCTGCACCCTGGCTTAACGACCACCTAAAATTTTTAATGGAAATGAGGAAAAAATCTCAAGGTATTTATAAAAAACATAAAACTGAATTAAATTTTTCACAATGCAAACAGCTACGAAATATAATTACCAGAGGAACGAGAATAACCAAAAAAAAACATTTTATAATAATATCATAAACAATAACCACATAAACTCAATTTGGAAAACCTTAAAGTACAACTTAATCAATGATAAAAAGTTATCCGAAATACCCATCACTATTCAGAATCTCGATAGTTTAAATACCTTCTTTGTAAATTTTGTACCTCAGATAAATCGAATAGATGAGGATGTACTACAATTTTACAGTAATAATCGCAAAAGTCAACACTTGCTTTATTTTGAACAAGTAAGTGAAGCAGAAGTTATAAAAATAATACATAGTATCAAATCAAACGCTGCTGGTCACGATGTCTTTTTGCTAAATATGACCACACTATGCACTCCTCAACTACTACTATTAATAACTCATATTGTAAACTTCTGCTTGATGAATTCCACGTATCCAGACTGCTGGAAAGTCGCTCATATAATTCCGATAAAGAAAGTAAATAATCCAACAAGTTTTAGTGACTTAAGACCGATCTCTGTTTATCAGTTATGTCAAAAATACTCGAAAAGATTATTAATTTTCAAATCAGAACATTCCTTAATACTTATTCCATACTACCTGATACCCAGTGTAGATTTAGATCTGGCTATAGCTGTTGCACCTCTCTTTTAAAGATCACGGACGATGTTTTTAACGCTTTGGATAATAAATTAGTAACAGTACTGAATTTATTAGACTACTCCAAAGCATTCGATACAATTAATTATAAACTGTTGCTTTCAGTTCTGCACCACTGCGCATTCTCAGTTCCTGTAATTAAATTTTTTACTAAGTATATGAAAAATCGCCAGCAAGCTGTTGTATATAATAACAAAAAGTCTAGTTAGCTGGATATTACGACTGGTGTCCCTCAAGGTGCTATTTTAAGTCCAATCCTATTTGCCTTATACACCTCCAATTTCTGTAATAACTTGCAGTTTGTCACTTCGCATTTTTATGCTGATGACACTCAGTTGTATCTATCTTTTCCCGCACATGAAATTAAACATAGATGTTCTCAAATCAATCATGACCTTGCTAAAATATCACATTCTTAATTTCTTAAAATCAACCCAGAAAAAAACCAAAGCAGTAGTCTTCTCAAATTCCTATATTTACAATAGTATCATCCCCGAATTAAATATTAATCTTAGTAGCACCAAACTAAAATTTTCAGATGAAGTTCGAAATCTTGGATTAATAATAGATAGAAACCTTAGATTTAAAACGTATATTAATCAATGTGTCCGCACAGCATTTAGTAACCTTCGAATTATTTTCCAAATCAGAGATTTTCTTCACTTAAACTCGGTGCAATTTAAGAAACATATATTTAAATTACTACTCGGACAACAATAAATAATTACACTCCAAATATGTCTTTTGTCACACACAATCATAAGCATGTTTCTTATTTCTTATCTCATATTTTTTATTTGTTGCTATTTCTTATTAACACTTGATTACGCTTTCTTTATGAAAAATAAGTATATGTATGTGTATTCGTATACACACATACACGCGCGCGCGCACACGCACACGCACACGCACACGCACATGCACACGCACACGCACACGCGCACAAACACACACACATACACATACACATACACATACACATACACATACACATACACACACACACACACACACACACACACACACACACACACACACACACACACACACAC
>JAHWXV010165294.1:0-11011 GCA_024586415.1 Phrixothrix hirtus
TAGTAACAGTTTTTGACTTCAATATACTGAGTGATAATAAGCGAAGAAGCATCATTAGTATTAGCACCTTTTCTTTCAGTCCTGAATCCCGTGACTGCAGTACCGATAGCGTCTGTTTTCCATTTATAAGGTAAGGTTAGTTATATCATGACATATACAGGGTGTTCTTCAAACATTACCTGTCTGCAGTGGTCTTGAAAACAGTGGCGCCCATATTTTATCGATTTAGACCTACTTTCCCGACAGTGTTTAGCTTCACAGTCCAGGAGAACCACGCCTCGCTCCATTGTAGCTTTGCCGGCCGTTACTAAAACACTGGTGTTTCTGCCACATGCGTTATTGCAATTTCGTCTTGTGACATGTTGTACCTTAATTGTTTTATTCTTTCAGATTATTTATAAATATTTTTACCAATGCTTTCCTGCATAACCCTAGATGGGTGAAACAGAATATCTACGAGTAACTTTAGATCCAACTTTTATCGCGGAATTAATCTATGACGTTTTCACTCTTATACGTCCAGATTGACACTATCGTTTTTCAATTACAAGTGTGTGGCGCTCAATTTCTTTTCCTTCTCTAGGTATTTCAAGTTGTTTCCTGCGCGAGCTCATACTAGAGTCAGGACTACCCGGCGCTCGTCAGCACCGAGTCCAGGATTTCCACTAACGACACTGGGAGCGAAACTTGCATCTGCTAAGCACGGTAGTTTGCTCAATGGTTATTTAGACTATCTTCTTTTTGTAAGTAACTACATCCCACTCCCTAGCCTCCGCGGCACTAGGGTGGGCCGGACATTTTTCTTTTATTTTTGCTGCGAAGCGTGATCCTCCTAGTAAAGGCTGTACGTGTTTGTTTATCCAACTTTAACGTGGCAAGATATCACAAGCAACCAACGCCAAACAGACTTTTGATAGTTAGCAACTCAAAGATGTTTGACGACGACGCAGTTACAGCATCTGAGTCTCCGCTACAGAATCAACTCGAAACTCAGGCATTATGTTTCTTTATAATCAAGACCGGACCGCTACTGAGCAATACATCTACTCTCGAATATAAAATCGCAGGAAGGCGGCCGGTACAAGGGATTTTACCTTTTCGGATAATTGAACTAGCTTCGTCTCTTATTTCTGCGACGACGATTTTAATATTAAAATCTAAACTATTCGGCGGAAACGGTTTGCGTACTTTTATAATTAGCAAAGCATCTTTCTTTACTTTTATCTTAAAGGTAAAGCTAAATGCAATATTTTCTCGGACAGAGAATCGTTCGATGGGAATTCAAGTAGAGATCTTCAATAACTCTCTTTCGGCTTGAAAATGCTGCGCTTTTATGCATAATTATTAGGTATCGTTCTCTGTTCATTGAACGCCATTGATATTTGTGGATTCAGTCTGTTATTGACTGATAAACGCATAACCTCATGTGCTCTGATTATCAATTTCTTTATAACGTAATATTGTGCAATTTCAATTAATACTTTCCTATTAATTAAAAGTGATTTTGAGAATTTTTTAATATTTTATATTTTAAGAAGCAATCTCTATTAATTACTGATTAGTGTGAGCGATTTCTCTATATTTTAAATCAGGATTATTATTGCATCATATTTAGTTATCTTTATATCCTATTTACTTACACTTTATCTTTATTCGGGTTAATCAACAATATTTGAACTTGAATCACTTTAAGATAATTCACTCCCGGTTATATTCTTACTGTCTTTTATAATGTCTTATCTTTACAATCTTCCGGAATTTAACGTAAACACAAATGCATGTGCGCTTTGTTGCAAATCGATTTACATGTCACTTTCACACTTTAACAGATTCCAATGTTACAAAATTAAAGCAAATTTCACAAAAAGGACGAAATTATTTTCTTTTGAATTGTTTCCAGTTTTGTTTCTTTATTGTTAATCCTATTGACACGGCCTTATGTTTATATGCACTATAAATTTTGCCTTTGCAGAATTATCTCGTCTATAAAATTTTACATCTTTATTTAGATCTGGACAGTCGTTAATGGTTTTGATAGTAGAGCTCTCTATGAGTGAGCACTTATTTCCTTAATTAACAGCAAACCGCCTGAATACTTCTCTCTATTACTTAAAGTTTTCTTATATAGATGTATACAATGCATATTCAATTTCGGCTATCTTCTGGGCCCAATGCAAAATTCCTTTTTATACACCATGCAATGAGGAGAGTTTCTCTTTATATTACTTTATTTCACAATTTCTACGTTCGCCATTACAGCATAATTAAAGTCTTTGCTCCATATAATCGCAAATTATTACAAATTAAAAATTATAACCTATTAAGGTTGAAGATCCAATAAAAACTAAACACAGCTATAAAATTTGAACTATATACCACTGCTTTGAGGAAGCTAACATTTCAGTATCACTATAAAATAAGTGTTTACACTTTTGTGTCTTTACGTCCCTTCGCATAATTTTGCTAACAGTACTTCATATCTCGGTTCCATTTATGAGATTCGGTTGTGCCCTAGCACCCATTACACACCATACCTACATGTATGAATAAAACCGGTCTATTTAGGGTTATATAGACTCAATAAGACATTTTTTAAACCCCATGTCAATTTCACTGCATTCTTAGCATTTAAAATCTTGCGATATGTGATTTTAAAGTGACCTTGAACTAAATTTAAATTTGAATAACCGACATAATGACTGAAAAGTGTTTTGCAAAGCATAAAGCTTATTCTATAGACGAAATGCTAAAGGATGCTAACTGGATTAAGGAATTCTCGGCTAGCAGGGTTTAAGACTGCTGGTTGGCACTTATGACGCCTGTCATACCGAAATAAATCTCCGGGCGCCTGGCTAAAAATAATTAACCAGCTCTAATAATACAAATAAGATGAAAGGGCGAGATTTATCTCTGTTTGGCAGAAACTAGGAACTTTTTGCACATCCATAAGTACACTTTAAATAAATAAACAAATAAAGTTTCATTTGCATATAACAAAATACAATTAAATACAATATAATGATTTGATAGGAGTTAATTTCAGACAATAGTTATGATCAAAATTTATTTTAATTAAATTGGTTCTTTCGACACAACGGAATTCTGCCTAAGAAGTTGAATTTGTCCTAGGCTACAAATTGCTTCAAGTACGGCAATGTTAAAATAGTGCACCCAGAACAAGCACCTGTAATTTTAAAACACTAGAAAGCAATATTAGAAGTTAAGCGTAAAACCATTTAATAACTAATATGAAAACGGAAACTTGATAACTCTACAATTTAATTAACGAATCCAATTTATTTAACTGATTTCAAAATTAGTAATATTACTATTAAACAAATCCTTCATTGATAAACGCACCCAAATTATTTAAAAAAGAAACAGTTATATTATCGTAGAGCAAATTTGAAGGCCGATGATAGCTTCAAAGTAGAAAAGAAACAATTTTACAAAATTCTATTTATTTAAATGTAAAATAGGCCAATGTAGAACAATGCAACTTATATATCAAATTTCACAGAAGTAAATTTACTATAAAAACCGATTGATTTAGAATCATATTCTTTATATAAACGAACTAGATCATTAATTTCCAAAAATTATAACGGCATCTCGCCAACATCGATCGTGAAGTTCGACTTGTGATATCCAATTACTTTCATGTCACTGGAAATTCTTCAGTAAAATTAAGTCAAGATGGCCTAACGTATTAAGTCCATAAATTATCTAAGTAAACACAAACTGTTTGAACTCACCGGAATATCTGACAAAATGCACTAATTAACTGCATTTTCGATTGCTTTTGAATCAAAACCAGTAATGGCTTATAACAGACAAACACAGTGCTCTTAAATTGACTTAATTAATCTTTGTGACATTAAAAAGAATGAATTAAGTTTATGTATTATTGCAATGCGTAAAACTGTAAACTTGAAATATTCCTAATAATGAATTATAAATTCCTTAAAATGGGATGATGCGACAAGAATTAATATCATAAAGCCTTGTTATAAGCAACTGCTCTGTAAACTGAACACTCGGTGCTTCCGCGGGACTACGAAATTTGAAAATTGGAATAGAAAAGGAATTAAAATTATCAATTAATTAACCAAAATGGAAATGGGACTATGAAAAATTATTACTTAAGCCAGAATTAAGTAATTTGTTTATGCTATTTAATTTGAACTATATTAAAACAAATGTATTAACCTTGAACAGCAAATAAGAAGGTAACGCCATAAAACTGGGTTCTTAGGGTGACAACCTGAATGGAATGACTGTAGACGTCACATGCTGAACTAAACCCACGATAAGTTTCCATATATTGTCACCTATCTTGAATAGAGGAAATTTTGTGCGAAATGTCTTCCATAGGGGAACAAGTTTAGTTTCGCTCAAACATTGTGACACGGTGAATATTGAATTTCCTAAGCGATGCAAGAAATCATGTAACATTTATTGGTATGGCATTACTCTTGTTACCAACATGATGAAATTCAAACAAACAGCGTCAGTGCTTCTGAGGAGCAACGATCAACTCCGTCATACATATATTGCACAACACTAAAAAAGTTATCGTGATCCATTCATAATTGTAATGGAGCCGTCTACGAGCGGCCGCTAGCAGAAAAAACTCACACAAATTTGCAAATGGGAAGTTTTATACTGTTCGCTTTACAGTCTGGTACCTGCATTCAGTGGCTGTGATCTTTTTATGAAAGAGACGCGCTCTTGCTGTAGCAAATGAGTTGAAAGCGACAATTACTGCTTTTGCGAACATATTGGCTGTGTAAATATATATTAGCCAATAAGGAAACCTGTCCCGCCTGATAAATGCCCAAATGTGCCAAGAAACTTAAATCTTGTAGAAGTAAAATAAAATATTTTATTTGAGAATCTTTGTTAGGAATTAATTGTCTAAAAATGGACATTAATTTCTGAGCAAATATCGTAGATAACATTGGCCGGAGGCTAATATGAACCTTGAGGGAGTAATGCACTTTTGATGCTTGAGTACAAACATGTAAATACAGGTATATTAAATAGTGCAATTTATTGATTTCTAAATTTATTTTTATTTAGCAATTATTAATTTATTTTCTGAACATTTTAAAAGGATGGTTCGCCTGATTCCGATGTGCTCTTGATTATGGCGTTTAAGCAAACACTATCTTTGATTATTATATATCACTATTATAATATTTCATGTAATATTATAATTTATGTAAGTATATAAAAGGTAAATAATCTGACACTTTTAAATTGTGTAACAAAATAATATACCCACATATATTTATTTATTTAAAGTTTTGGAAATCTTAAAATTTTTGTATACATTGTAAAGTATACTGGATGTAGAAACATTATAATCATAAAATAGTTACTGATTGATACACATTGTGAGTTTTAAACCCTTTTATATTATGGAACCGTGAAATCCATTCATCTTTTGGTAAAACCGCCTACACAAGACCTGCTGGTAAAATAATTTAAAAAAGCTGACAAAGTCAAGTGAAGCTTAATAAAGGATTTTCCTTTGAAATCGTGTGAACGGCTTTTGAATCGTGCTAAATTAAAGGTATTTAATTACTATTCAGTCAAACATGTTTTTCCAACAAGTTTCAGCCCTAAGGTCGATTTTAATTTCTTTCCAAGTAGATTTGGATTTAATGAAATTGAATAAGTTTGTTACATCGGTATTTTTATATAGCTAATTTAATGTAATATTTAATACATTTTCCAAATTAATTTGTTAACAAATTTATGTTAAAATAATTCTAGATGAGTTTTACATCGAAATTTGAAGTAGCCCACACAATCTAAAATTAAGTTCTCCATTTGTGCACTCCTATTATGGTGTTAATGAAATTATTACAGAATTTGTTAACCGACGTGAACCCATTACTGAAGCTTTAATAAACTTAGCGGGTTATGAAAATTGCTGTCAACACTGATTTATTTAATAAGAAAAGTTTATTCTCATATTTTTAAAGTAGTTGCCAAAATTAAAGCAGTTATTGTATTTAAATATAATCAACTAAAACTAGCAAAAATTAAAACATGTATTTCTTTTAATTCGAAATTTATTTTAAAATTTATGCCTAAGGTTAATACTAAACTCCTAAGTCACATTACAATTAACTTCCTTTAATTGCAAAACATAATCAACATTTTTAAATATGTGCTGCAGTTGAGAAAATTATAAATTTCCGCCTAAGATTGATTTTTCTCGGAAAAGTAAAGTATATGTTCTATAACTCTATGGAAGGCCCTAGCAGTTTGGTTTGTAAATTCATTTTAGGAAGGTTGCCAAAACAACAATATCTCTTTTAAATTAAGTTTTCAACAAATCTAATTAGTCATACCTTCTACCCACAAAAAGTATACAACGGAATTGACTTCCATAGCTTAAATAATAACAACAATGGCGTTGATAATATCAATATTCTAAAGGAATTGTTTTTGCACGCTTTGAGTAGGGTAAACGCAGAGAAGAAAGCGATCATATCTGAGAAAGTTTATACTAATTTCATAACCTTAATTAAAGTAAACATTAAGATGCATCCCAAGAACTTATTTAAATTTCTTAATATTCATAAAGGGCTAATCTACGCTATTTGTTCCCATTATAAAAATCTAACCAGTCTTGAAAATCAAAATATAAAATGTTTCGTGATATCCTAACGTAATATTGAAGAGACGATATATCCTAAAGGTTTTAGATTCATTTCGTTCAATTTCACCAATAGCAGACTTCAAAAGTTCATTTCTCTTTGTAAAGGGTCACTTAATCCAAGCCGACTTCATATTTTTTCTGATCACTTGAGATTTCAGATTTATAAAATCGTTTTTATGTAATCTTCTATGCAATACTTCGTTTCTTAGACATTTCAAACTAAATTTAATAAGGACGTAGGAAATATTTTTTGGCATTGTTTAATATAACGTTTCCTGTAGTCTTCTCAAGTTACCAATAAAACTATTTCCTGAGATTATTATATCAAAGTTCAACCTAAGTAAAAGACATCTAATTTTGGATGCAACATCCGTCAAATAAAACATATTTTAAAAACAGTGTACAGTTACAGGTTTTTTTAAAATTAAAGCTTTTCCTGTATTGAGTACGCCTTAAATTTATACCACTTGTGGCTTATCTGATTTAAAATTCTACGTTCTTGGAACGAATTCCATTCTGGTCCGAATACAATTACACCTTGTGTATTTAAATTAAAGTAACGTTATTGAATATTTATTTACATTCACTTAATTTAGATGCGCATTAATTTTCCTTGTAATACTAACCCCCTCTATATACAATAAACATGACATACAGAAATAACATGGATACGAAAATTTGATGATTCAAAAGAATGGTCAAACATATTCCATCTTTATTCTGCGACTTTAGTCGTAGAATAATAGCAATAATGTGTATATATTACCATTTTATAAAGTCAAAGACATCAATAAAATAATTGAGTGTCTTCATAAAATCAACCATGATATTTATGAAAACTTTCGTGAGTTCCTTGTGTCAAGTTTAATGCAGTGCCGAATAGTAAATTTATCTCCGAGATATTTTTTGTTAATTCTAAGAGTATACAGGTTCAGATAAAACGCATTCCAATTCTTAGTGAATGCCATTAAGTGCCGTTACATATGTTTCGTAACACACTTTTATAATAGCATTTATTTCAATTTAGTATCTTCCGACTGCACTCGGTATAATTATTATACCTATTCAAGTAATAATAATTGAAATTTATACTTCAAATAAATTACACAGTCTCACTTTGTACTTTGACTCCAAATGTTTTGTAAAGATAAGTGCATTGTTTAGAAACTCGTCGTAACCTTTGTTGAATTAAATAATCAAGCAGTTCTTTAAAAACTTTCGCTGAAGCTGTTTTCCAAGTCACCAACAGCGTTATGTGCAATTTAGAACAATATAAAACTCTAGATTGTTCAAAAAATTTCTGGAGCACTTGCTAATGACGCTTAATTTTAAACCAACTAACATCGATAATTTTGCGCGCTAACATTGTCCAATAGTTTTTATTCTAAAATACAGTATAACTTCACTAGGATATAAATCTGTTTTAATTTAATTTAAAAACGGTTTTACGAACTAATTAATCGTTTGATATGCTTCATTAGTGGACAACTTTAATGATAATATGACATTTGTTGTGTATTATTTAATTAACCTAGGGTGTCTAAATCATTTCTATTTGAAGTATTTGTTTTGTAATTGGATATCCGTAGTTAAGCTATACGGATTCTGGAGCGGAAGTAACGTCATCAAAACTTATTTCCACGGATCTGATATTAAAATTAGGTACCGAGGAGTGGGGGTAGTCGTCCATCTTGTGAGCGGTAGCCATTTTGTGATTGGGCCATCTTATGGGTGGGGGTAGTCGGCCATCTTGTGCGGGGCGATAATTTTGGGTGTGGGGGTAATCGGCTATTTTATGAGTGGGTGGTGGCCATTTTGCGGTAGAAGTCAGTCATTATGTGGATGAACGGCGGCTATTTTGTGGGTCCGCCATTTTGCGTGAGGGGTGGGACGAGTCGGTCATTTTGCGATCGGATATTATGTGTGCGGCCATTTTGGGACGTGGCGGCGCATGCGCAGGATTGAAAAATTCGGACTTAGAGTAAATATCATGTACATATTTTGTAGTCAAGGAGAAAGACAATTAATTAGTAGAGTGTCGGCCGTTTTGGAGCGTGGCAGCACATGCACGGGATTGAAAAAACTCGGACTTAACGTGAATAATATGTGTCTTTTGTATTAAAGATGTCCTCATTTCTTATCAAACAATTATCATGAGAAAGCATTTTCGTATCACTCAGACAGGAAAAGAGTCAGATTTATATATAATTGGCATGGAAAAAGCCGATGTCCTCATTTCTTAATCAGAGTAGCAGGAAATGTATTGAGATTAGCATGCGAAGCATTTTCTTATCAGACAAGAAGTGGGTCAGATTTAAATTTAGCTGATGACCTCATTTCTTATCACAGTAGCAGGAAATGTACTGAGATTAGCATACGTAAGCATTTTTTTATCAGACAGGAAGTGGGGAAGGTTTATAATTAGCCGATGATCTCATTTCTTAACTGTCTAGACAGTAAATGTATTGAGATTAGCATGCGAAGCATTTTCATATCAGACAGGAAGTGAGTCAGATTAGAATTGCATTCAAAAGCCGATGACCTTGTTTATATAATAATTTATATATATAATTTATATAATAAAACATATTTTCAAACAGTCGAAGTTGAATAGTCATAGCAGACGTGTTCAGGTTAAAAATGAATCTATTGAAATTAAACAACATTGCAAAACTTGAAAACAAACCAATAATTAAAATTGGAAGCATGAAGGTCGGTGAGATATATAGAATCTTCAAGATGAAGAGAGCACCTACCACATTTGGATGTAGAGCAATTTGTGAACTCGATGAAGTAGTTGTGTTCATCTCCAATAAAATTGGAGATAGTATTACGGAGGAGGATATTAAACTATTCAATAAAGAGATCCTTCTTTATGAAAGTTTAACGTCGCGAGTCGTGTTTAAAGTCGCTCCTGCTTATCAGATACTATAACTTAGGCCCCTTCTGTTGCAGCGGTGGGTCGGTTGTAGTATCTAGCCCAGATAAACAAGTGTTTTTTAAGTGTGCATGGGTGTTTATCCCAGTGTCGGTAGTGTGAGTTTTTTGAGAAACAGTAGCTTTAGCGGTTAGCTAATCAGATTCAAATTGGAGTATTACGTAGACAGTAGTGAAATCTGCAAGCCTACCAAGTTTGGTGATAATCGCGATAATATTTTCTTAGTAATTCAATTTCTTTGGTGATAAATATTGAAATATTAACAAAATATTTGGTCTTTAGACAAACATTTATATTGAAATAAGGTGATATTAGTTATCACTCTAATAATACTATCTATCTGTGATACAATAGCCAATATAGACAATAGGTACAACAACCTACATTTAGATTAACATACACTGCTGTTTTAATTATAATAACAACAGGATCATAACTATAATTTTAAAATTTTGGCAGTAGTTACTTAATGTATGTACTGGGTCAGTGAATAATATATGTCCAGAATGACCACTAGTAAGCAAGTTAATTTTGCACTAGAGGGCTCACAATATGAACTTGAGCAAGAACGTAGAAACCAACAGGCACACATAACGCCCTCAGGCATAAGCCATAACCAAGACAAGAAATATGGAACCGATGCCCAGCCACACCAGGAAGAAACCGACGAACTAGTTCAGACCGACTCTGCTATTGACGAGACAAACGCATCATCACCTGTAGATATTATGAAATATGTAGATAAATATCTTGATATAGTTTATGACTCAGTACACCACTCCAGATCCAACAAATACGCTTTACCGAGACAAATTCGCGATGTTATATCTGACGCAGTATCTAGAAGTCGTGAACTAGTGGGAAAACTATATACTATAGCTTGTAGCAAGCAATTAATATACAACCCACAGAACATCACCGCTTTAAAACAGCAACTGGAAGGATCGTTTAACTGTATGAGGATAACGCAAGACCTTGTATGTGATCTTCAATCCCAGATAGCGAGCTGTGTAACCACAAAGGATCTAGATGCCAAATTCAAGGCCTTTGAGGACGCTGCTAGATTTAAGGCATGTGAAGGTAACAATCAGGAAACCATAAATGGCAATATCATTTCAATTCGACATCAACTTGAAGGGGCCCTTAATGACACGAAGACAACGCAAGATCTAATCTACGATCTGCATGCACGGATAGCGGCTTGCGTTACCAAGGAGGACATAGATGCTAAGTTCAAGCCCATTGAGAACATTCTTAGATTAAACGCACGTGAGGCAGTAAGGGAACCTTGTCGAAGGAAATTTGCTTCAGTAGTGACGGAGACTGTAGACAATGTCACAGTAGCGACAGGGCACGATAATGATCACTCGGTTAATAGGAGCGATAGCTATGCGCAA
>JAHWXV010165341.1:0-16080 GCA_024586415.1 Phrixothrix hirtus
TGTAATTAATAAAAACTATAAAGGTACAAGTTAGTAAAAAATAAATATACATATAAATAAGACATTTAGATACTAATAAAATCAGAACTAGTTATGGAGGTTTTTAGATATTCATTTACGCTATAATACACAATGTCTAGAAAGAAACTTTTTAATCCGTGTCTTGAAGACTTTCATTTCTAAACATTTGACTTCAGGTGGAAGCTTGTTGTATACTTTCAAGTTTAAAGCGTTATTTAAAGATTTTTCAAGTCTGAGCTGAGGTAACCTAGGGAAGTTAACATATATTGTGTCATATTTATGTACGTCACATGATCGTAATAATTTATTCTTATTCTTGTGAATTTCTAATAATTGCAAAATAGATGGTGACACGCAGTAGCCTGTTTAGGAAGTGCCGTTTGTCTTTATTTTAGCTCATCAAAACTGTCTTCATTAAGATTTTAAGGTATCCACGAAGATGGAATTTTCAAATTAATTGGAATAAACAATTCGATAGGAATTAGGCAGTAACATTTTCCTTTGATATCCACCCGTAGTCATTAATCTAATTGGGCAACAAGGGACGACTTCTGCTTCAAGGAAGCAAATAAGAACCACCTTGACTGTAAGTGATACCTATATTATTTCATATCTAAAAAGGGCGTTATGCTATCTTCCCGTATATGCGAATAATTTGCTACCGGTGTAGAACAAATCTAGTTTTCGGTTAACGTCAAGTAATAAAGGGACCTTTATTTCCCGATCTGTTTGTTGTATGAAACAAATGAATTACGAACTCTCACTATTTGATGGTTCAATGAACATTCTGGATTTACTATGTCGTTAACATAAATAAGATTCGCTTTCCTAAATAAGTTAAAATCCGTTCTTCTGGCCTATTGGGGCTTTATGCTTTTGTTTACTTAATAAATGCGAACCTCGGTTACGTTGACTAATATTTATATTGTTTATATAATTAAAGACATATCGTAACCATCGTTATTTATTCACAGGCTTATTATGTTAAAGTTAATTATATAAAGTGTTTATGCTCAATTCTTGTGTTCTTATTTCAACAACGTAAATCTTACCTAAACTTATAAACATACAGTGTGCGTACAATAAATTTAAAACCGATCCAGTAATTTGTTAACAAAAAGAAAGTTATGTCATTTGTTTTTAAGTTAGATTTAAAATTTTCGTGGCAATAATTTTTTTTCTTTAACAGTTAAATTACTAACCGTCTACAGAGTAGTCGGATTTAACACTCATTCGTGAACTATTTACCTTCAGCACAGTACGCCCTAAATTTTTGTACAGCATCAACTAGAATTGAAATTCCTATAGATACTTCATATCACTTTTAATATACAGGGCACACCAAAAGCCTCATACTTCTCGTTTTTTTAATCTTCATAGTTAAAAGTAGGTCTGAATCAATAAAATACAAAATAGGGGCTCGAACCCTATTTCTATAATAAGTTAATACTCGATAATATACTGAAGCTGTCACAAATAGTGAGCACTTACAGTTTAGCACATTTTCTTTTAGCTTTATCCCATATCTGCATTACCGTAGGAGCGTCTGCCTCCACTCTAAAGGTAGGTCTTAACATCTCGACATACAGGGTGTTTCTACGAACATTACCTAGTAGCAGTTATTGACTTGAGAACAGTGGTGCCCACTTTTGCCAACTTTGTCGTAACCGTACAGTGTTTAGCCTTGAAAGTATCGATGAACCCCAACTCGCTCCACTGTAGCTTTGCCGACCGTGGTTAAACATTCGTGATTGTACTTACCGCCTGCGTTATTGCTAATTCAGCCTGTAACAATGTGTTTAAATATTTATAAACTTACCTAAATATATTAAACTATCTTTTATAAAAGAATAGCTACTAGTCTAACAGCTAAATTTATAAATGATATAATACGTTTTGGTAATCTAAAGATTATCTGTTTGGTAATGATTTTTTGACAGGGGAATCGTGTTCCTATAATTAAAAAGTTCGTGAAACCCTTGAAACAAATCAGCTAAACAAGACTCAGATATTTAATTTTTTATTACTAATATATATTACAGTTTTTATTTAGTCAATTAAGATAATGTATTTTTATTAACAAGTTAGTTTCTATTGACATCGAAATTATATTCCTACTTCATGAGCGTATAACACAAGATATGGTACAACACTTTCTTTGTTGAAAACTTTTTATTGGAGTCTATATGTCTCGTTGTTGTACCAATTCAATATTAATGCGAGCATTATAATAGTGTTAAGGATTTTTATATTAAAGTGTTTATCAGCCCTTTTTCTAATTCAGCTAACATCTTTTCTTGTAATATTTTCAAAAATTTTATCGTTCAAATTGTTTCCTTCTAGGTGTACATGGTGAAGATTTCTCAAGTTTTTAAAGAAGTTGGCTGATAGATATCCAATATTATTGTTTTCTAGATTTAATTCCCGTAACTTTTCATTTTCTGAAAAAACTGTTGAACTCAGTTCTTTAATTTCATTGTTGCTTACATTGATAGTTGAGAGGGATTGAAGACCATTAAAGGTAAATTTTGTTAAAGCCGTTAATTTGTTGCATTCTAAACTTAACCATTTAAGCGCTGATAAATCTGAGAAAGTTCCCTCCTCGATGCATTCCAATAAATTTTTACTTAAATCGAGCGTACTTAAAGATTTGGCGGATTTAAAAGCTCTAGGATGTAAATTGCAAATATAATTGTTATTTAAAAACAGTGATGATAATTTTGGAAATTTCGAAAACGTATCTTCTTTTATAAACTTAATGTTATTATTAGAAAGTGTCAGCAAATACAGTAATGGAAAAGATGCACAATTTTGAAATTCTGCTGCTTCGATATTGTTTTTCCCTAAATGCAAGGTGAACAAATTTCTACTAAGTGTATTAAATACTGCGCTGTCCAAATTATTTATTTTGTTATTGCTGAGATCGAGGTATTGGAGATTCAAAAGTCCTTCAAATGCTCCAGGTTTAATTTCATTAATTAGGTTTTGGGATAATTGCAGCGTTTTTAATTTTCTCAGTTTACTGAAGCCACCTCGAGGAATGGCCTTAATTTGATTCAATCCCAGTTTAAGACTTACAACTGATACTAAGTCTTTAAAAATGTTTTTATTCATTGCAGAAAGATTGTTTCCACTTAGGTTTAGATCGGTAATTCGTGGAAGGCCACGGAAAGCATTTTCATGTAGCGTTCTAATTTTATTTTCAGTTAAATCCAAATCTGTGAGTGAACTTAGACCTTCGAAGGTTCCATCTGCAAGATCTTTTAAAAAATTTCTAGATAGGCATAATGTACGAAGGTTTCTCATGTCTCTGAAAACTCCAGGTGGTATATGTTCAAGTTTGTTGTCCTCTAAATTTAAATATATCAACTGTGTAAGTCCACAAAATGTATCCATCGATAAATTTGTAAGACTGTTAAACTGTAAATACATGCTTTCTAATTTCGATAAGTCTATGAAGGAGTTTTCTTCTATGCTTTCGATATCATTTTCTGCTAGGTTCAGGGATTCTAATGAAAACATTTCCTTGAAAATCCATTTATTTAATAAATGTATCTTATTATTTTCTAAATCCAAACGATGCAAGTCTTTTAAGAATTCTAGACATCCATCTTCTACATATCTTATTTCATTATCTTGTAAATCCAATTCATCCAATTTTTCGAGGCCCTTAAATGTTCCCGCATTTAAAGTTTCAATTGTGTTATACGATAGGTTTAAAGACTTTAGTTCCATATTATCTTCAAATAATCCTTCCGGTAAAAATTCGATAATGTTTTCATCTAAACACACGCTGAATAAAAGATACAATCCTTTAAATGCTTCTTTATCTATTTCATTAATTACATTGTTGTTTAGGTTTATAAACTGAATTTCGAATAAATTTCGAAATAATTCTTTTGGTAATGATTTTATTTTATTGTGGGACATATTTAACTGCTGCAATTTTCTTAAACCTATAAAATTGAAAAACTGTATGGTCTCTAGTTGATTAAAGTCCAAATCAAGGTGTTCCAAAGAACTTAATTCTGCAAATATTCCTAAAGGTAAATTTTGTATTGAATTGTTTTTCAAGGATAGTAATTTCAAAGATGTTAATCCTCTAAAAACGGAAGCATCCAAGTCTATAATTTTATTGCGATCCAAATTTAATGTTTCTAAAGCAGGAATATTTGTAAATATATTTGACGGCAGAATGGTTATTTGATTATCGGGTATCATTATAGTTGTAAGGTTACTGAGAGTTTTGGAATTTATGCACTCAATATTTGCGATAGCGTTGTTCCGAATATTCAGCCATTCTAGAGAAACCATTTCGTTTATTACCGTTGGCAATAGAGTTATAAGATCATTATCTTCAAGATTCAATTCACCTAAACCCGATAGTCCACAAAATGCTTTATCATTAACTACATCAACTTGATTGTTATATAAGGATAGTTTTTTAAGATATCGAAAGTTTTGAAACGCATGTTCGGGGATGACGCCAACAATGCTGTCTTTAACAATTAATTTAGAAAATCGGTTGCTATATTTAAGTTGAGACGAACATAATCTTTCAATTTTACTATGACGAATTGTTAATTGAAATACATTTTCCGTCTGTTCTATATTATCATCAATAAATTCAGATATGTGCTTATTTATGTCAGCCCAGGAATTCACATTGTCGCAGAGAATATTATTAGAGTACTGCTTAGATTTTCTCCTCGCAGTTGCAATTGCCGTTGACATTTGGTTTCTGAAAAAATAAGTATAATTAAAAGTTTAAATGCAAATATTTTGTCTATATTTTAGATTTTGCTATGCTGAGTCTAAATATTTCGCTAAATAATTTTTATTAATACATATACGAGGTAGATGCCATACATTTTTGGCCGGATATAGAAAAAAATTAACTTGGTAAAATACAGTCGAACCTTTGTTTTGCCAAAGAAAAAGATCATTAGACAGGGTTGCTTTCAGATATTTTAACTGCTTATTTCTTAGGTCCCATATATTCACAAAAAAATAATAAAAAAAATTGAACATCTTTAATTTGGGCACAATTGAATTTAGAAAATTTTTGGAAAACTTTTTGAGAACTTCTGATTTGCAATACATATTGGCCACAAGTTTTATAACAGTTTTCGACGACATCATGTATGTTTATTCCAGTCTACTCATATTACAAATCATTGCAACGTGTATTGATAAACATTCGGTATAATTGAAATTGATTAAAAACCTACATTCTGATTTATTAAATTAGATTTAGTTGTGCACGTTTTCAAACATGTTTATTATACACTTTTCCAATTCTTTTTGTGGAAGTAAAAATTATCAAAAAACGGTAAAAACTTAGTTATTAAGTGAAAATACGGCCTATTTTATACAAATCGTTTGTTGTTTCTTTTCATTATTTTTAAACTAAAAGCTTTATTGAGAAAATAAAAACACATAATATCCCTTTAAAATATGTTTTTACACCGTCTATTAAAGTTTGAAAAAATTGGAAAACAATTATCAGCTTTTCAACTTTACGTAGACAATTTGAATTTATTACTCAATTTCGGAAATATTAAAAAGAAAAATAAAAAGGGGAATTTTCTCTTGACCGGTAAACAACCTTTTAGAATTAAAAAAGACACCTGAGTGCTTAATGGTAACCCCAATTCGTAGTTTCTTTAAACAACTGTATTAAATTTAAATGTTATCACTAGTAATTGTTTGTAAATTAAACTATCTCTGATGATTTTAATACAAATCCCGAATGTAATTTTTTAAGAACATTTTTGTGTAAAAATTGGGTGATTCATTTTTGTGGTGGTATAGGTCAAGTAACCATTTATTAGTAAATAAACAGAGTGCAATTTGATATGTTGTTTTAATTTGTTATTTCAGCAAATGGATTGGTAGTTTTCTTGACTGTTTGAAATGAATTATTTGTGACAAATGCCAGCAGTTCATAAAATGTTTTCATGTGCAAAATTTTTCAAAAAAGGCTTATTGGAATTTAATAATCTCAAAAATGTATCTCTTCTAATACGTAAAGTTGGCCGTTTTAGTTTCAACAACTATTTCAAAGCAACCCTGTATAGAAAGAGTCACTATATAAAGGTTTGAAAAATTGAACCCCGTAAAGAATAAAATTCAATTACGTATGTAGTATTACTATAAAAATTGTATTTTATAGTTTTATAAAAGCAATTAATGCACTAAATTTTATTATAATTTGCTACAAATTACACATATGTAAATGTAATAAATTACAAAAATTGCTGTACATTAAAAGTATTTTATAAAATATTCTGTAATTTTTTGTCGAGCTGTATGATTTAAAACAGAACTATTATCAAAAAAACGTTCTAGTTTATGAATAGTAGTATTAAACATGTCATCTGAAATATTTTGTTCACACTGTAACTCCGTTTTTAATACCTTTATAGCATCATGAAGTTCAACTTTTGAAGGTTTAATTGCCTCATCATTGTAATTGCCTTCTTTTTCTTCATTTTCATCTTGTTTTTTAAAGTTTTTTGGAATTTATTCTATACTAGGAATTTTGGCTACAGGAAGCTCATCGTCGATTTTTACAAAATTTAAAAATGAAAAACCATTAGACACAAATCCAAAACTTTCTGCTGTGTTCTACTGCTCTTGTAACATAGCGAGATCAAATTCATCGCTTTCATCCCAATGATCGTCATCACCTTTATAAAATACAACTTTTCTAAAACAATTTTTTATTATTGTTGTAATTTGTTGATACCAAACATAGTTCACTTCTATAATACAATCTCGAAGATTTATGATGCTGTTTATTTTCTTATTATTTTTTTAATCTGGTTAATAAAAATCTGTATTATTCGTTGTCTATAATGCATTTTAAAGTTTTTATAATGCCTTGGTCCATTGGCTAAAGACGTGATATTAAATTGGGAGGAATAATAAAATTCGACATGTTTTAATTTTTCTTTGAAGTTATGCGAGTGGGCAGGACAATTATCTATGACCATGTATATTTTTCTTCTTTGTTTCATCATTTCCTTATCAATTTTTCTAATCTAACTTTCAAAAAGTTCACTTGTCATCGGCGATTTTCTATTTGCTTTGTAGTTAAGAACCAGAGATTGCAGTCCTTTTAAGCAGCGAGGATTTTTACTTTTACCAATTAATAAAACTCGTACTTTTTCATATTTGAAGTGAGCATAATGGTAACTCTTTCTTTACTAGTTTTCAACCAAAACATTTATTGCATTTAAAACAGAGAGTTTTATTCGGCAAACACTTGAAAAACAAACCAGTCTCATCAGCGTTAAAGATGTCTTTTTAATCATATTTTTCTAACAATTCTTTTAGGATTGTTTGTTTCCACTTTTCACAATTTTCTTCACTGATACTAGCCCTTTCACCTGATGCTACTTTTTGCATAATTCTGTTAGGTTTTTTCCACAAATGGCGCCATCCTTCACTAGCATTGAAATCCTTGATTTTTAATTCTTTAGGTAATTCCAAAGGCTTTTGTTTTATCAGTGTACCAGAAGCAGGAACATTAGTTTCGATTTATGCTAAACCATGAAATCACAGATTTATTTATGTCTTGATGAGTACATGTCCTACGCCGTTTTCTTTGAATGGGCAATTCTTTATAATATCTTAGACTTGCAGTACGACTTTGTTTAATTAACATTACACTACTAGGAACAATCCCAAATTGAGCTATAATTTCTGACCTTTTAGTACCTTTACCAATTTCTTGAATTACCTTCAATTTTTCTTCAAAAGAAAGACACTTGCGTTTAGCGATGTTAAAATTTTACCACTGCACAGATTGACCACAATGATCAATTAATAATTCTATACTCTTGTAAAAATGATCTAAACTTTTTTCCTCGAAATATTCTATTACAGCTGCTTGCATCTCACTGTTGTCCTAAAAACAACGTCTTTTTTTAAATTAGAAATAAATAATAATCACTAGGAGCCATGTTCGGACTATACTGTGGGAGTTCCAATTCTTGAAAGTTTATGGAATACCGGCAGTTTTGTCAATTTTCCTCGGCGTTTTGCACGAATACTTTTCCTTATTGTATGCAGAAAGTTATGCAATTTATGCATATCCGCTCTTTAAAGTCAATAAGTAAAATATCTTCGCAATCTCGGAATATTGTGGTCATTACCTTTTTCGTTGATTAAACGGCTTTTATCTTTCTCGAATGAGTTTTATCGGGCACCGCCATTCCATCGACTCCCTTTTGGATAGAGGATGTCAAAACACAACCATTGTTTCATCTATTGTGGCATGGACTCCAACATCGGTTTTTGGTCGTCTCCACACATCTTTAAAAACGAGCGCGCACACGACCCGAAGTTGACGTTGGAGATCAGGAAGAAGATGCGGCGCCCATCTTTCACTACCCTTACTCATATGCAAATGGTGGTGGAGAATTCGGCGAATACTTGTTTCATAAATGTTCTACATCACTGTTAATTCCTTCACTATCAAACGGCAATCACTTTACACTATTTCTTTAATAATTGATATGTTTCGAGGCGTTATTACATCAATTGGTGTTCAACATCTTCAAGGGGTTCTTGCCCCAAACTAAAACACTGCCCGCTTTTTTATAGTGGAATATGAATAAGGTAAATCACCATAAACTTCATTCAAACGTTGTTTAATTTGATGTGGTGTATGCCCTTATTTTGTTAAAAATTTAATGACCGCACGGTACGCAATTTTCGTTAGCTGAGACATTTTTATGCACTAATTACGTTGTCTAACTGGCTACTAAATACTACTACTCTTTGAGCTGTAATATACACAGTGTGGGCTTCGCACATGTGCAACTATAACACTACTGAGTTTGAACAGGTTTAAAGCCGATACCTAATAATATTAAAAGTTATTATTTCGTTAGACATAAGTAATTGATTTCTTTTATATACGTATATTGTAGTAAATAATATGATAAGCTTCATGAAAATATAAATTTTAAAATATTAAAACAATTAAATAATTACTAGTCATAGTTCAACCTTTTAATTCCTTAGGTAGTGGTTTGTAATTAATGACATAAATAATTTTTTATTACGTTGATCCGCTTTTGGCTATATATTCATAATACATTGCACTAAATTTCAAGCAGATTTTATAATTTCATACTAACGTAATTTATACTAAAAACATATATGATAGCAATATATGCATTTGTATGTTTAAAAATAATTTTCTAATCAAACTTGTAGTGTTGCCTTGATTAAATAAGTTGTCATTTTCAATTCACAGTTGGCGCAATAATTTTGATCTTCATCATACTTTTACTTTCTCTTACGTATATAAAATATAATATAGAGAAAGTCATGTTTTCGGTGAAAATTCTCGATGCCCAGTTTTTAGCGGAAATATACGTTTTCAGGTCCCCTGAATCTGAAAAATGTGTTTTTAGAAATTGGTCTGTGTGTGTACGTTTGCGTGCGTGCGTGCGTGCAAGCATGCGTGCGTGCAAGCATGCGTGCGTGCGTGCGTGCGTGTGTACGTGCGTGCGTACGTGAGTGCGAGTGTGCGCGCGTGCGTGCGTGCTTACTTGTGTGCGTCCGTGCGTGCGCGAGTGCGCGCGTACGCACGCGCGTTCGTGCTTGCGTGCATGCGTGCGTGCTTGCGTCCGTGCGTGCGTGCGTGCGTGCATGCGTGCATGCGTGCGTTCGTGCGTTCGTGCGTTCGTGCGTTCGTGCGTTCGTGCGTTCGTGCGTTCATGCGTTCGTGCGTTCGTGCGTGCGTGCGTTCGTGCGTTCGTGCGTGCATGCGTGCGTGCGTGCTTCCGTGTGTACGTCTGTGCGTGTGTGAGTGTGTATGTTAGTGTGTGTGTGTGTGTGTGCGTTGTTAAAACCGAATGATCGGAAGTGCCACTTTATTCTTGTGATTTTTAGGTTTTTTGCAATCATTTCGAAAACAGCTATAACGAATTTTTTTAAACTCGCCACGTTTCTTGAACCTGTAATGCTATATTATATGAACTAATTGATTTCTCTGAGAAAATCCGTTGAAGTGAGTTATTGAAAAAAATCTCTAGAGTTAAGAAAGGTTTTGTCTGGCGACTAACTTGGATGGGTGACCGTTCTAATTATAGTCCTCAAATTAAAAATAAATTATTATTTTAATGATTTCTGTGCATTATTTACATACTTGGTTACTTTTTATTTAAATTTATAAATTATTTTTGCTTTAAATGAGCTCAAAATTTAATTATAAAATATTATAATGAGAAATTGGACGTATTCATATCTAATGTAATAAATTAATTATAATACTTTTAGTACATATACAAAAGAAATTATAAATAGATGAATTATTTATGCTTTTAAATTAATTTTAGAGTTTAAAATTCAGGTGTATAGGAAAGCCACTAACGTCAATAAATTCAAATTTAATTTAAAATGCGTAAGAGAAAGCCGTGTGTTCTCTCATACCAGATTTTTATTATTAAAAACTGGTCGTACTATAATTCGTTTTTGCTATTGAAAAAGCAGTAGATATGCGTCGAGTGGCGTAAATAGTTTTTTTTTCGTTCTCCATGCGTTTAAGAGCTTTATAAATTAATGGATTATGTTCATTTGGATTAAATGAATATATCCTTGGGTGGAGCATTTGAGATTTAATCCCGACAATTTTTTTGAAACAACCTTTTGTTAAGGTATGTGGCGTTAACTATTTTTTATGTCATAATTAGTATATTTGTAGGTTTTTATTCTAGATTTATTGTGGTTTGTTAAGGTCCTTCTTTGGCTTTGTTATGACTCTTACAATTATCCTTTATCCGTTACATATCCGATGTGGACTGCACTAGATAGCATCCTCAAGTTCACTAAGAGTTGGTTACTAGCACTCGTCAAACGTATTCTTAACCTGATATTTTCGTGATACCAAAGTCGTAGTAGCATGGAGTTAAAATAATTTTGAAACATCACATACGCTAGAGATTCGCAGATACCAATATTGAGACAGACAAGTTTAAATTAAAATAAATATGTTATCTAGTATACAGCGATTTTTGTATTGTAAAAGTTCGATAATTATTATTCAACGTGTAACGTATTCACGTTCAATTTTAGTTTATACTCTGATTAATAATTATTATTTTTTTATTTGACAATATTATTTTGTTTTGCCAAGTATAATTTTTATTTCTAATTCATAGTTATAATTTTTTATAAATTTAAATTAAAAAATATGCTATGATAACTTACATTCTATGAATTCTACGTTCGAAATTAAAATTAATTACAGTTTAACCCCTTTGAAATAATTTCGATTAATAATTACTTTTAAATAGCGAACACAAGAATTTTGGATGTGGAGCTATTGGGCCAGTCCTGGCCCGGCATACAAGATTACTGAGTGAACCGCGAAGAAACGACAGCCGTATTTTAGCTAAATTTATGCACGCATAGTGGCGTTTCAAAATTTCTAATGTATACCTTTTATTTAAATAACTATCAGCAGGATGAGTGGATGTCTTAAGTTATGGTGGTTCCTATATTTTTGGCTTTTCATTTGTTAATAATGGGTCTAAATTCTAAATGTTTGTTTGTTTTAAGAACACGGCATAGTTTTTCTTGATGGGGAAAATAGTTTCAACGGCAGCATTGAATTTCGCAATGAGTTAACTAATTCAACTCTAATTAAGTCACTTATATTATTTATTAATTATCTATATATAAAACGGTGGTACCAATGATCACAACCATCTCACCTTCAAGACCCACTAAAGTGATTTTCTATTCATCGAAGTGGACACAGACCCTCCTAAACGAGTGGATATAAATGGTTGATTCGGTTACCTAATTCCGCTTCACATGATTGATTAAATGTTTTGTTCTGTAGTATCGCAATTGTGATCAGGCTTTATCTGCCCGATTACTTGCGTAAGGAAGACGCTTTATCATAAATTCAGCATATAAAATATTTATTTCCTTTTGAAATTTTAGCTTGGAAATCTAAGTTTACCTGCTATCTTAGATTTTAATCATCTACTACCGGCACACCTGTTCACCTCTTACCTGACCACAATCAATTAGAGAATTCTTCTATCTGAACATTAGATGATGATTTAGTAATCGTTGTCTTTGCTGTTTTGGTAACGGATTTAATTTTTTTAGAAATCATTATTTGAATTGCCTCCGTAATATTAAAATTTTAATACTTTTACTAACCGACTTCAACGGTTAAATTAAATTGTGATTAGCATTGAATTGGTGTGACGCTTTGTTATTGAATTGTTGATTAAATAGTTAATTATTTAAAAATTCAAGCAAAACTTCAGAATTTAAGAACGGCTAATTTGGCACGTCCCTTACTTACTGACTGACTACAGCAATGTCGCCTGCGAAATTAGTTTGTATTCATCTATTTTCGGCCACGTCTGAGATCTCGCCGAAGTTTACCTTACCCAAGTATCTAGGAGTACTGTCTGTTTTCAGAGACTAGGTTTATAACGTTCAATAAAATAGCCTGCTTTAACATGTCTTTATTATCGTAAATCTGTAAGTAATGAACTCCCTTCTTTTAAAAATATTTATAGGTACAGGTTATGTGACTTTTTCATACGATTCAAATTCCATGTAACATTTTGTGTATTAGATATAATGACATCTACATCTAAAAATATTAGTAAAGGCCATGTTACACATAGCCAAAATACAAGTATTCTGGAAAATATTTTAAAATTTGTTAAAGAGGAAATAGAAAATGGTTTAGCAAAAATTCCATTTCTTAGTTTTAAAGAAAGATACCAACAAGTGTAGGTGAATATATGTACTGTAAGGTTGTAAAATAATTTACAGCAGTGTAAATCACAGAATCAAAGCGTAAAAGTGCTCCACCAAGAGGCTTACATTGAATTAGTTCATTCCATTATTAATGATTTTTATATAATTGAAAATAAAAGACCAAGTTTAGAAGTTTAGGTGTTGTTTCAAAATGATTTTAGCTGTGCCTCATACAAGCGTAAAGTTACTGAATAAATTGTGTGGCAATATAAATCATAGTATGATGTCTTGTTAGTCGTGTTCGTTTCAAATTTATATAAACAACTTTCATGCTCTGATAAATGTTAGCTGAAAAAAAGTTGTGGGGAAATGCCGTCGAAAAATGTCCAAGTGTGTACTTTTCTTGCATCTTCGCCCCTTTCATTGTTGGATTTAGTGCTATCAAGCCATTTTCTATTTCCGAAACTAAATAAGATCTGAAAGGGAATAAGTTCTTACTGAATGTGGAAGCAATGAATACAGTGGAGCGTGGTTTGCAGACGAAAATAAACAACATTTTTAAAAGATTTAGAACTACTTACGAGCTTTACAGTAAAAAGCTAGCAGGTTGAAGAAATAACAATTTGCTTTGAAATATAGTAATGTTTTCTAGTTTACGCTAACAATTTAAATTGAGGATCACACAGGCACACCAAAGGTTTTAAATTGAAAAGCAGTAAGGATACTAAAAGTTGCTTTTTTTAGAATTACGTTGTGAGCAAACGAATCAACTATGGAAATACAATAACGATACATAACTCTTGCTTTTTCAAACGTCTAATCGGTGAGTTCTTAATAAACACTTCTTCAGAAGGAAAAATCGCCGCGCTTTTTAAAACTTTTGAAACAGGAATGAACATAAGCATAAAAGCCATATGTTAAGATCGTGTAGCTTATTTAAAATATTATTGTCCTAAATCTTCTTACACGGCAAATTATGCAATTTTGCAGCAGTTGTAACATGTATTTCATAGCAATTGAACTATCTGGCGTTTTGATAGTAAAAAATAAATAATGATGTACGCCCTACTCCTTTTTATACGATTTTGAAATAACACGATCCACAAAGAAGAACAAAAAATACCTTTTTTTGTACGAATTATTTGTTCTGCCTCGAACTCCAAAATAATTTCCTAATTACAAAAATTTGAGGTTATACGGTGTGTTACAATAAAATATCTACATATGAAAACTAAAGTACACACTATATATGGCTATTTTCTCACTATCTTGCTTTAATTTCTTTATTACTGGCTGGCAAAGATAATTAATCGATAATATGCTTCGTACCCACCTAAAAGACATTCTAGGGTTTCTTAAATAATTAATTTGCATCGTGTTCAACGCGTATTTAGAAAAGGTAATTACAAAATAATTTAGCTTATAATTAAATATAATAATCTTTACCTATATACGTGCACGGCATAAAGTCAAACCAATTTGTTTTGGAATTGCCTCTTTTAAATACATTTGCTTAACATGATGTATGATTAAAGATTATTTTATGATTCTCCTAATCTAAATAATAAATTGCATAACTTAAGAAAATATTTACAAGAAAATGGTTATTCACTGAATGAAATTAATATAATTTTTCAAAAAAGGATTTCTAATAATGCTGACGTTTTAACTACAAGTATTGCCCTATATAAAGTTAATTACTATTAGAATTGGTGCAATTTTGAATCTTTATGGTATTAGAATTATTTTTAAACCTTGAAAAGAGCAAAATATTCTATTGATCTTTTATTATCTTTTAGCATTTATAAATTGAACTATTCTGAGGGTAAGGTTTATGTGGGCTAAACAGAACGCAGTTTCATGATCAGAAGGGAAGAGGAACCAGCGTTTTTTGTAGACTAAACTTTAAAATCTGCTGTAGCTGAACGTGCTTTAGTAAATTTAAAACATGATATTAAATTTAATGAAATGGAAATATTATCAAGAGTTTCTAATTATTATTTTCGATCCTCGACAATCCTAATAATTTAAATTAAATAATTTATGGCACCTAATTTTAAATAAGTTTAGTTGGTCGATTTTTTATTTTATCATAATATTTATACTGATAAAGGAGTCACATGGTTTTCGAAAGTTTATAGTTTAATTTAATAAAAAGCTACACAGTTTTAACTCTGAAAGTTTGCATAAATATGAATAAAATTTTACTATGAAATATTAACGCATTACTGCATAATAGAATTGCAAAAAACTATATATTTTCAAAGGGGTTAAGTAGTATAATCAATCAATAAATTTATTGCGAAATTGACTTGTTGTTTTAAGATTACAATTGCATTACATTACATACTTAGAAGTTATTGAAGTGTACGGTGAAATTATTAGTAGTTTAATATAGTTCATTGGAAATAAGGCCAGATTTAGCGTATAAAACCAAAGTGGCATCAAAAGTACAGGATATCTCAAGACAAGTTCACTCTGCATTAGTCAATTTGCAAAGTACCTTAAGGCGACTATAATGGATTGTATGCATTATAAGGCTAAATATTTAACAATAAGAGCGTGTAGTACAGATAAAATTTTGAGAAGTTTTGTGGAGGCTGTTACAATTTAATATTTCGGTACGTGCCAAAGTAGCTTTACGATGCCTTGATGAATGAAATATCAAGTTAAAACATTATGCTCTTGATAGTATTTTTTTTCGAAGTAGTGTCACTAAATGCTCTCTTAAGAAACATTAGAACGTAATTAAGATTCCTTCTTACTACAAAAATTTAGATTTAATCTAAAAACAAAGGTTTTAATACATTTTTAAAATTTGAACGATGACAAATAGTCTACGTAACATGAAACATTTTAATGGTGCTGAAATTTGAATTTGTCAAGTTTTCTGTAGATCAGGTGCAAAATGGCTGCATTGCTTTGCACTGTATTGGAATGGGTGCTAATTCAGTGCACACTGAGCGCATATTGCATGAATTCGCTTATTATATGTCAATTAATAATTTCAAATTAAAGCTAAGATATACCTTTACGTATTCACTATCTTCTGCGAACTAAAAGTTTTTGAACTACAAATTACACGCCATCGCTTATTGTTAAAAAATTTTGCAGTAGGTACGAGAATGAACAAAACTAACGCTTCCATGAGTACAATGTTTAATTGGATATGATCATTTTAATAAATAGAACTCAATACGAGGGTTGCTTTTTATGTTGTTACAAATGACCACTAGATGTCTCTAGTGTAATAAGTTATTGCCATATTCGTAAAATTTGACATTTTGTATTGTAAAATCCGTGGCGGCT